>BMAO01027895.1:0-73237 GCA_019973975.1 Trichonephila clavata
ACTTTTAAGTTGGTATGCTGTGAAGATTGTGAGAGCGGGATCTATGTTTTCCTGACGGACAGTTTATCAGTTTTAAGCAGTATCCAAAATATTAATAGAAAATCCATTTGATAATTTTAAAGTTCGGTTCAACTTTGCAAGAAAGTCTTCAAATAGTTAAACCCATCACATTCATTTGGGTACCGGATCATAAAGGAATAGAGATCAATGAAGAAGTTGAGAAATTAGCCCAGACCTCTCCTTGGACCAGATCCTTGGATTTAGTGGATGATTTACATGCATATCTCAAAACACAGCATGAGAATAAAAATGAAGAGGCATGGACAGGAAGTAGAAGATATGAAAATTATAATTATATTTCACATTTTAAAAAGTGGAATAGACAGGCAGCAATCAATAGAAAATTAGAGGTTTTGATTAATAAGAGGCAAGCATAAAAACTACCACTGCACGATATTTATTTTATTTTTAAGCAAACAGATTCTCCATTGTGTTCGGAATGTCAGGTGCCATAAACTAGTGAACATTTCATTTTAACCTGCAGCATATACAAAGCGCAACGAGAAATTTTGAAAGATTTCATCTCCAACCACGAAAAATGGTCCTATTCAACAATAGCGAACTGTAAAACAATAGAGCATGTCCAAAAAGTAGAAGAATTCTTAATATAAGCAAATAGATTTTAAAATATAAACAAATAGATTTTAAAATATCAACTAATAGGTTCTAAAATATCAATCAATAGAATCTAAATTTACTATAATCATCAAATTTTGTCGGAGCATAAGGCGTTAGACAAGCCTCCAATTATACACTCTTATCACTGTACTGAACTGAACTGAACTAAACTGAGAGCGGGATGCCAATTCGGGTATCACAATCGTCATTTTAATATGGTTTAAATTCTCGAGGTCAGTCGCAAATAGCCCAATGTTGTTTTAGAGAGTTATACTATTTAAAGTTATACCAAATCATATCAAACAAAATTAGTCGATTGTGGTGCAATAATGAGCAATTTATTTCTATTTTTAACAAACCAATATTTTGCCGCTTTTGTCAACTTTTTTCACTTGCATTCTAACCGAAGAATTTTAGTAGAACTTTAGGAGCCTTTATGAGAAGAATCTCATAAGGGCTGTGTCCAAAACCCTCGTTCCACAACTGTTACCAGAATTGGCAGCACCAAATGCAGAACTGTTTGAACATTGAAAGGAGCTTCTTTGAAGATAATACTGTCACGGATAACTGATTTTGTATGCACAATAATTTATCGGAAAAGTCTTGTTTTTTTTGTACCCCATCTCCTGAGCCATTCGATGTCATTAGTTTTTTTTATGAAGAATAAATCCAAAAATTCCCTCCTGTAGAGTTTTTTAAGCATAATCCTCATTTTGCCAGTAAAATTACTCCAATCAATCAACTCTAATCATCACCAACTAACCTGGTATTTAAAATGAAGAAATGAAATTTAGTGGTACTTGACTTTGCCTTTAAAACCGACCAACAAATACTTCTTTTTGTATCGCAGAGTACGATTTTGTAGCATTTTAAAATACTTAAGGAGAAAAGATTTACTCCGGGTTTTGCTGAATTCATAAATCAAATGGATGCAGGTAATCCAAACGCAATTCCAGACTATTCTGCTCTCAGAATTTAATGGACTTCAAACATTCAAAATATAGAGGTGATAGTTGAACAATGTGAAAATGTATTGAATCGGCAAGAATCGATACTTTCGTTGGTGACTTCAACTTTTACTGATCTCGTTTCACATGAGTTTACTTTAGAAGGAATTGAACTTGAAAAGATGAGAGATGACTTTCAAGAAACTCGCGTGCAGATGGCAAAAGTAACAAGTTTATTGGAATCTATAAAGGCAACTCAAGGCCAAGCTAAAGCTAAACTGGAGTTCATTACTTCACATATTTCCGAGCATGATTGTCGGAGTGAAGTGAGGGAAATCCTGGATCTCATTGAAATTTCTAAAAGAATGACTTCGTTAATCTTCGAAACAATAAATCAGATGGATAGTGCTCTATTTCGAATTAAAGCAAGGGTGCGTGCTCTGGTAGAAACGTTTAGTAGTTCCAGCGACTTGGATGAATGAGAAAACTATAGAATTTCAATTTTGAGTTCAATTTCAATGTGTCGTAGTATATATGTTTATTCTCATTCTTATTTAGTATAATAACAAATATTTACAACTTGACAGCGTATTTATGACTTGAGGCATAGAATTTTGGTTTGGTTATCGAAGTAACTGCTTTCGTAACACTGCCAAAATTATTTTAAATTCGAGATTAACTAGTGCTAAAATTGGTCAAAATGACTTAATTGAATATTTTTACTTGTATATACTTGTTTTACTTTTGACAACGAAATGACTTCAAATTTAGCGTATTAAAATGTATACTTTACTTGTTGCCTTGCACTTTGAAGTAACGCTAAATATTATGTGTTTAGTATCTACTCTTTCTAAGGCCTTTATATGTCGACTATTTTAAATGAATAAATATTTTTGTTTATATCTGCATTGCTTGGTTTTTTTTGTAACAGCTTTCTGATGACTCTGGCGCTTTAAAATCTTTGAAAAGATTTTTACTAACTTTTCTTCCAAAATATAGGATTTCTATACGAAACTGCGTAAATATTAGGTTATTGAATTCAATATATAAAAGTAATATTTCAAATCTTCTGTGTGCGGATTACCTGTCATGGAAACTCTCATTGAGTAGCGATTGCACTGGCAGATATCCGAATAAATGCACTATAAATATTTGACTGCCATAACAAACTATTTCTAAGAGAATTCCCATACAGTTACGATTCGATTATTTTTGTAGACTGCCATTTGTCAATCTTTGTATAAATGCATAAGTTTTGAGATGCTTCTAGACTACCTCAATATAAAACTCACCAATACACAAAACGAGACTTCTATAGGGGTAGAAGTAGTTCTTTGTAGAGAGTAAGATTTATGGAAAGTTAAAAACTAATTTTTACGTAACAATTAAAATGGATGAAATATACGATTTCAATTAAGTTTGGTTTAGATCGAGCTCATAAAAGTTTAAGAATTCCATATACTTCTGATATCACGAGGAATATTTAGCATTCGAAACCTCGACTTGTAGTTGGAGTTTACGAATGAGGGCTTTTGTATAACATTACCTTTTTTTTTTTTTAAATAATATGGTCTCCAAACAAAGTACTAAATTTTTTCGTAAGCTACTCGGGATTTAATACTTTGCATTTTAACAATATTAATAGCATAATTTTACAATTAAAGATAATTATATTGAAATTATTTCTCATACAATATTCATTTAAAACTACAATTTATCAAATCTCTAAATTACAACGAAAAATACATAGGACAAATTTTTAATCATATTGTCATTAAAAGCTTACATGAGGGTGCAAAAATGAACTGGGTTTCTTTCTCGATTCATAGTGTTGAAATGAACTGTTTATATGGGTATGCGCAATGTAATCGTCTACCAATAGCAAATGTTGGATCTCAACATTTTGCTCGAGGCTTCCCATTTGCTACATCTTTATCTCCTGCTGAATGACCCTTCAGAGGTCATGCTAGATCCTTTATTGCTGGTCGTAATCTCATGACCAGAAAAATAGTCACGTAAGTTCTCTTAATGCAGTTCTTCTCAAACTTTACGACACATGTTTACGATTTTAGAAATAAATGATTGAGGGGGGTTAAATGTTTAATTAAATTACAAATTGTTTTGTTAAAACATCAAACTGTTCCTTTTTAAAAATTAGAAAGGAAAGGTAACGTTACATTTTTCCTGTTACATAAATGTAACTTAAAATATATTAAAAGTAACATATATAAAGGTTTATACTTTTCTTAATAATTTGTACAGTGTTTATATTAAAGTTTGCATTATAGCTATAGCTTCAATACATTGTAGTTATATGGGAAGGGGGCGAGAAACTTATGATTGAAAATTGGGTCGCACATGTTGGAAGTTTGAGAAGCTCTGTCTTAAGAGAGGTGAGCTGTCTTCTCTTTAACGGCAACTTTTGAAATGCCAAACTACGAGATGATAAGTAGGCGTGTAATCAAATCGTTGAATGAACTTTTAATTTTTAAACAAATCTATACATGTATAGAAAATTACTGAAAAACTTGTTGCACTTGTAACTTTGACTCTCAAAGAAAAAAAAATTAAAGTGCGCATCACAAAGGGATTACACCGAACAGTTCGAGGGGAAAAATTGAGTGTGACAGGGAAATGCATTGGCATGCCTTCTGTTGAATATAGCCCTCAAAAAAGTCATGTTACAGACACAAAAAATAGATGTTAGGGGAAGTAATTTAAAAAGTCAGTTCAAATACAGGCAAATGCAGATAGCATTTGCATTATTGGCCAAACAGCACCAGCTCTTAAACAGGCATTGATGGAATTAGTGCAAAAAGAATTAACTTATCTGCTACGGTGTTGCTATAAGGCATATGGGCCGCTAGCGGCTCTCCATCCCATATCCAACATATAGATGTCGATCGATTGTTTCCATTTTCTTGCTTAAGAGATGGATGTTTCTGATTGGCTGGGTGAATCGTACGGAAAGTTCCACCGATCTTCTAGTTTTCAGGTACATGGGGGAGAGCCGATTGATCGTTCTCTGATTTATTTTTGGTTTATGAGGAAATTGACTCTCATTCGCTGCTCGAAGCAAAAATGGTATAAGAAAATTAAAATGGTGCTTGTCTCGTAATAAGAGATACAGATACAAAAAATATAAAAGATTAAAATGAAGCAAATTAAATGTGCAACAAGCAATATTGCACTGCAAGAATAAAAATTAAGATGGGTTATATATATATATATTACAAAAATATAAAAAAATAGTTATATACCTAAGATAACTATAGTCATGATAGAATAGATTTAGCCACAGAAATACTAAAGCAAACTCCTAGCCTTAAGAACTAGGAATTGCTTGTGTAAACAATGTTTTTCGGCCAGCCAACCTTCACCTGAATTTGCCAATACTCTGGGCCATAGGGAAAGCAATACATTTCTAGAGAAGTTTAACTATCATTACAGATAAATCCATAATCTATTAATGTAAAACGATAATATTATAGCCTGTAATATATATATTTATTTATATATATATATATATTTATATATATTTATATTTATATATAAAGATATTTATATATATATTTTTATATATATATATTTATATATATATATATATATTTATTTATATATATTTATGTGGAATCGGTGGTTGTATAGTCGTCATCAAATTGAATCTGTCAAACAAAAGAAACAACAGGCAGTCTTTGCGCGCAGGCGCAGCTGATCAAAACCAAAACTTTCGAGAAGAGATGAGCGAGCGAGAAGTCTGGACGAGGAGGTCTGAGAACCAATGCTGCTAAGAAAGGCAACAACCAGGTACTGGCCGAGAAGGGACCAGCTATCCTATGCTAGAAGTGGTGTGACGCGAAGGTCACCGATGCTTCAACTGAACTCCATAAACAACGTTGAACTACGTGTGTTACCATCGTGAACTGTGGTATGATAAGAGAAAAAACAAAGACTGAGGTCCGCGTGCAGACGTTCCCGTCGTCGTTACATCATGGAACTCTATCTGTTAGAAATTAGCTACTTTTCTCTAATTAATTGTTGTTAAGTTTTAAATAAATCAGAAGAAAGAAAAAAGCTTTAGCCCTTGTTGTCTCCCACAAATTATGGGGGCTCGGCCGGGATAGGGATTTTGAAAAAGTTTAGAATGTGTGAAGAAAAGAAGCGTCCGTTGAGAGGACGCGTCGCCATTTTTCAACCTGTGTAGAGGTTGAATTTCATTCTAAACCAGCGTGAATATTCCGCCTGTGAACTAGTGCTTTAACACCTGCAAAGAGGTGTCATTTTAACTTTCTTTTCCGTCTAGAAGAAACTGTGTTCATCTGTGTAGAGGGGAATTAGTGTTTTTCATCAATTTGGATACATCGTTCGTGCGAACAACAAGGGAGTTAGAAAAAAAAAGTTTGGATCTTTCCATATTTTTTCTAAAATGTATAAAAACGCTCTTAAAGAGGATCTCATAAGAGTTGTAGAGGAGCTAGATGGTACTGTGGAGAGAACGGACACTGTAGCTAAATTAAAGACTAAAATTTAGAAGAGTAGTACATTTGAAAGTGATGCAGATTTCGTTGAAACTTTAATTGAAAACTATGTAGATGAGAGGGTATCGCGAAACGAAAGACAGGCACCTTTAGAAAATCAGCAAATTGAGCTCGCAAAACTACAGTTAGCACAGTTAGAAAAAGAAGTCGAACTTCAGACGACTAAAAATAAAGCATTAAGTTTAAATCCTGCAGCTAAAACCGAAGCGAAACAATTCGAAACAGACATAGAAAAAATGATCAAAAGCATTAAATCTTTATCTCTTTCTGTTCCCACCAGATTTGAAAACTTTAATCTGTTCTTCCAATTATTAGAACGCGCATTTTTAACCAAGAAAATTAATGACGAACATAAATCTGAAATTTTAATAAATCTTCTGGGCGAAAGAGCTCATAATGTCTTATTGTATATTAAAAGGGAGGAATTAAATGACTATGAGAAACTCAAATCAATAGAACTCAGAGAATTCCAAGTAACCCCTCGCGAGTGTTTAAACTCATTTAAAAATGCTGTAAAATCATCAGGCGAGACATACATCCAATTTGCTGCAAGATTGACGGCAAACTTCCAATATTATTGTTCATTAAGAAAAGTTAATTCCTTTGAATCTCTATGTGGTCTTTTAATTTTTTATAAATTATTTGAAACTTTAAATAAGGAAACTGCAGCTCATATTGGCATTCGACAAGCGGAAGATTGGTTTAGGCCTATTGATTTAGCTAAAGAGTGCGATATTTATATTTCATCTAGAAGCGGATCGCGTAAGGAAACTCCTATTGCTTGTGGATATACCGAAGACCCCTTTAAAAATAGATAACGAAACTATAAACCAAAGAGTAGAGATAACTCTCCCCAAAATCTTCAAAGACAAAATAAAAATTTCTATATGTGCGGTGATTCATCTCATTAAGCAAGAGATTGTCAGAAGCGTTTTAAGCCTAAAGAGTTTCACATCTATAACAGAAAAAAAGGCGAACAGTTTGAAAGTTAAGAGTGAAAAACCACAAAAAAGCGATGAGTTCGCGCAACAGCTCCAATATATAAACATTTTTGTAGAAAACCAGCCCGTAACAGCTTTGATTGATTCAGGTTGCCAGATCCCAGTTTTAAATTCCTCTCTAATTAGTTCGAACAAACCCTCCGAAGGGAATATCACGTTAGCCACATGTTTTGGCGAAACGCAAATCGTTGAGATTGCGCCAATAAACATTTCTCTTAATCAGCACTCTCCCAGTTTAAGTGTTCGAACGGCGATATCACCGACCTTGACCGAAGAATTTATTATACATCCCAGTATATATACTGAAATAAAGAAAATAAGTCATGCGAAGAGCGATGTTTTGAATGAAAGAGAATCAATCCTCTTTAGGTGTTTATTCTATTTTTGTTGTTGCAAATGTGATTGAAAATTCTAGTTATGCTTTGTCACATGTTAAACACTTTAATATTAGAAATGATTTGATTTCTCTGAGTAAGAATTATCTATACAAATAAATAAAATTGAAGTGTCTGTTTGTAATTTCAAATTAGCAGCTTTTTACTTAATGCGTATATACGGTACTCATAACAAAGAACCAATTTTTAAAATTTTTGTCTGTCTGTCTGTTTGTTCCGGCTAATCTCGGAAACGGCTGGTGCGATTTTAAAAATTCTTTCACTAATGGAAAGCTACATTAACGGGGAGTAACATAGGCTATATTTTATTCCCGTATTCTTACCGGAACGGAAACTATACGGGTGACCGGGAAACTGAATGCCAAGATGAACGCCAAATTGAACGCCAAGCTGAGCTAATGAAGTCGTTGTTTTGGTTACTGGCGACCGATGGCCTTCATGAGACATAATAGTGTTACGCGCACATGATAATACGCTGACACGTGCCATAATTTTTTTTTATAATAGTTATCTCACTGTTCAGTTAAGTAGAGCATTGGCTGTTTCGGATGCACTTTTAAAAATAATAAATCAAGGCTTCATAAGCAAAAAGCAATTCAAGAAACAAAAAATTGTTAAGTTTTACGGTTAGTTTTAATCCTTTCTTTTTTTTTATTTACATTTTTAGTCACATTTAAACGTTGTAGGGGCTTAGGGGGCGTTATAGATAATTATTTCCATTTTTAAACTATTTGACGCACAGTCTTTATATTTGATAAATAGATTTCTTTCATAGAGTAGAGATCAGCTATAAGAAGGTTTTGTGAAAACAGTCCTCTAACTGGCGTTGCAGGGGATTAAGTGGCGTAAGAGATAAATATTTTCGTTTTTAAACTACTTCACCTCCCTGCTTGAAAATTGGTAGGAATGTTTCTTTCATGGAGTAAATATCCGCTACAAAACAGGTTTGGGAAAAATTGACCCCAAGGAGTGTTGCGGGGTGTTAAGGGCAGTTATAAATAATTATTACTATTTTTAAACTATTAGACGCACAGTTTGAAATTTGTTAAGCAGATTCCTCTCATAGGATAGAGATACACTACAAAATGTGTTTTGTGAAAATCGACCCCTAGGCCGCGTTGCGGGGGTTCAAGGGGCGTTATTGATAATTTTTTTTTTGCATTTTTTATTTATTAGACACACAGTCTTCAAATTTTGCTAAGTATATTCCTTTCATAGTGTGAAATTCCCCTACAAAATTGGTTTTGTGAAAACAGACGCAGAAGTGGCGTTGCGGATAAGTGCGTTGCTCACAAGTGGCGTTATAGATATCCCCATTTTTAAACTATTAGACGTACAGTCTTGAAATTTGATAAGCAGATTACTTTCGTAAAGTAGAGAGCCGCTACAAAATGGGTTTCGCGAATATGAACTACTAAGTTTAATTTCGGGAGATTAAGAAGCGTAATTGATAAATATTTCCATTTTAAACTATTTGATCATCCTGCTTGAAAATTTGTAGGCATGTTCCTTTCATGGAATAGAGTTCCTCTAACAAAGAGTAAAACGAAAATTGACCCCCAAGGAGGGTTGCAAGGGGTCAAGAGGAGTTACAGAAAAAAATTCCTGTTTTTAATTGTTAGTCCCACATACTTGAAATTTGTTAAGCATGTTTCTTTTGTTGAATAGGGATCAACTAAGAATGTATTTTAAGCAAATCAAGTTCTGGGGGGTGCAGGGGGTTACTGGGACGTATTGACAAAAAAAATTACTTTTTTCGAGCTACAAGGACTATAATAATGAAATTTGGTTTGCATTTTTCTTTTGTTGAGTTGAAATCCGCTGAGAACGGTTTTTTTGGAAAACGGCTTTCAACGGGATTACGGGGATATTGATAGTAAATTTTTTTTTCTGTTAGATTTAGACTTGAAATTTGGCTTGCATGTTCAATTTACGGAGTAGAGATCCACCGAAAATTGGTTTTGCGGGAATCCACTTGGTTTTTGGGTTACGAAAGAGCAAATATCATTCTATTCTTCAATTTTAGAGATTTTTAGAAAACACAAATTAGATGAGTTCTGCTCCTTTTTTTTTATCAACAGGTGACAGTTACAGGTATAAGTATATTTTTCAGTACAATCGAATTCTTAATGCAGTACTTAGATATCAATAATTTATACATATATATAAGCAGTAAAAATTTATAAAACATCATGAAATTCCCAGCGAAGCGGGCGGGTAACAGCTGGTAAACCTAATAAAATTAAGAGTACTAAGTTAAAAATGAGTATTATATTGAAAGATGATATTCATGTGTGTCAAAGAGCCAGACGTTTATCTTATTCTGAGAAATTACAGGTAAACGATCAATTTGACGAGTGGGATCTTTCTTTTGTAATGCCCTGTCGTAAGACAGGGCATTATAAAAGAAAGCTGTTCTGATTACTGTTCACCTATAGTATTGTGTAAGAAAAAGGATGGTAATTTAAGAATCTGCATTGATTATCACAAAATTAATTCTAAAACTGACAAAGATCGGTATCCTTTACCCTTAATAGAAAAAGTTCTAGATCAGTTGCAGTCGGGAAATTTCTTCTCAACTATTGACTTAAAAAACGGATTCTTTCATGTTGAAATGGAAGAAAGCAGTAAAAAATTTACTTCATTCGTCACATATAATGGGCAATATGAATTTAATAAAGTTCCATTTGGTCTTTGTAATAGTCCGAGTGTTTTTCAAAGATTTATCAATCACGTTTTCCGAGACCTTCTTAAAGAGGGAGTTGTCATAATCTACATGGATGATATTATTATCCCTTCTTCGGATGAACTTGACGGGTTAAACCGTTTAACCAGAGTGTTAAAAACTGCAACTGAATATAGATTAGAATTAAATTTTAAAAAATGTAATTTCCTCAAGTCAAAAATTGAATTCTTGGGACACATTATTGAAAAGGGTGCAATTAAACTTTCTTTGGACAAAACCAAAGCAGTTCAGATTTTTCCAGAACCTAAAAACGTGAAACAGGTCCAAAGCTTCCTTGGACTGCAAGGTTACTTTCGGAAGTTTATCCAAAATTATTCCATAATAGCCAAACCTCTTACTGACTTACTACGAGATAATGCTGTGTTTCATTTCGGACCTGAACAGCAATTAGCATTTCAAACTTTACGACAAAAACTTTCTGAAAATCCGGTGCTTCATATTTTCAAACAAGGTGCAAAGCTTGAATTGCATACTGATGCCAGTAAATTTGGCTATGGTGCGATTCTGTTACAACAATCAGACGATAGTAAATTTCACCCCGTACACTATTTTAGCAAGAAAACCACTCCCCAAGAGGAAAACTATTCAAGTTATGAACTTGTAGTTTTGGTTATAATCGAATCTCTTAAGAAATTTAGGAACTATCTCGTTGGCAACAAATTTAAAATTGTAACTGATTGTTCGGCATTCCAAAAAACTATGAGTAAAAAACAATTAACTCCTAAAATTGCTAGATGGGCCTTATTTTTAGAGGACTTCAATTATGAAATTATTCATCGTTCAGGCAAACAAATGGAACATGTAGATTGTTTAAGCCGTTATCCTATAATGACCACAACATATGATGAAATAACCACTAAACTTGCAAATTGTCAGCGTGAAATGATGAGAACATTAATTCATTAAAAACCCTTTTAGAAAATAAGCAAATTAATGACTTTGTTGTTAAAAATGTTGTCCTATATAAAATTGAAAATGATAATAATGTTTTGGTAGTACCTCAACAGATGCAAACAGAAATTGTTAAAAATATTCATTCTAAAGGACATCTTGGTATTAATAAAACCGAAAGCATGGTAAAACAAAGTTTTTATTTTCCTAATGTTAGAAATTGTGTTGAAAATTTTATTAATAATTGCATTGAATGCATTTTTGTAATAAAAAAACGAGGGAAAAGTGAAGGGTTTTTAAATCATATTCCTAAGGAAAATATCCCTCTTAGTACTTACCATATTGACTTTTTAGGTCCTTTGCCATCTACATATAAAAACTGTAACCGCAATGTTTCAATTATAGATGCATTCACTAAATTCGTTTGGTTATATCCCGTAAAGTTCACTTCTTCCCATTATGCTGTAGAGAAACTTAAACAACAAGAGATTACATTTGGTAATCCTCATCGTATCATCACAGATAAAGGTGCTGCATTTACATCAAAATAATTTCGAGAATACTGTGAGAATGAGAACATCCAACATCTAAGCATAACAACTGGAAGAGCCTGAGGGAATGGACAGATTGAACGGATTAATAGTTCTATGATCCCAATTTTGTCCAAGCTATCCATTGATGACGCATCGAAATGGTACAAGTTTGTTCCAGCCGTACAGAGAACAAATACTCAATTCAACAACTTCACGAAGCACTCAGATGTCGCCGTTTCAACTCGTAACCAGAGTAAAGATGAGGACCAAACAAGATCTTGACATTCTAAAACTATTGGAAGAGGAAATCGTGGAGATATTCACCGAAAATCGTGAAAAATTCGGGAAGAAACCAAGCGAAACATTCTGAAGATACAAGAGGAAAACTGCCGAAATTTTAATAAGAAACGGAAAAAGGCGTACCAGTATGAGATCGGACATATCGTCGCCATCCAACGGACACAGTTTTAAACTGGCTTGAAGCTGAGGCCTAAAATCTTTGATCCCTATGGAGTAGTAAAAGTAAAAACTAAGGATCGATATGATGTCAGAAAAATTAGACTGCATGAAGGACCCAATACTACATCCATAGCAGCAGACCACATGAAGATGTGAGGAGAAACTGTCGAATTCAACAAAATTATGCTATGTTAAATCTTTGTGTATTTATTGTATAGTCCTTGTCTATTCCGTGTTTTTTTTGTATGTTTCAGACAGGGACCAGCTATAATATGCTAGAAGTGGTGTGACGCGAAGGTCACCGATGCTTCACCTGAACTAAATAAACAATGTTGACCTACGTGTGTTACCATTGTGAACTGTGGTATGATAAGAGAAAAAAAAAGACTGAGGTCCGCGAGCAAGCGTTCCCGTCGTCGTTACATCATGGAACTCTATCTATTAGAAATTAGCTACTTTTCTTTAATAAATTGTTGTTAAGTTTTAAATAAATCAAAAAATAAAAAGAAATAATCTTTAGCCCCTTGTTTCTCTCACATATATATATATATATATTTATTTATATATATCTTCTAAATATAAAATTCTCCTGTCACAGTGTTTGTAACCAAACTCCTCCGAAATAACTAGACCGATTCTTATGAAATTTTGTGCGTAAATTCAGTAGGTCTGAGAATAGGACGTAAACTATTTTTCATTCCGATATTGCAATTAGTTGAGAAGATATTAATTAAAAAACTTAAAGCCCCTGTCGGTTGTTTCGCTTGGCGTCGAAAATCGGTTTCGTGCCAAATGTGTGACTTTTCTCTGTTCCACCATCCAAATCACTCTGCAAACACTTCATTGCGGTAAGAGACTGATAATGTTATTTTTTAACTGTCATAATTTGTGATAGAGATGTAATTTGAAATTTATTAGTTAAAATAATAAAAGTGTGTGAAAGAATTAAAAAAAAAATAATGTTTGGTGTTTTTCTTTTAAACGCCGTCATGGTTCACAGCGCTCCATTCCTCTTTCAGTCATATACCACATCCCCGCACACTTACAATGAGTTAGTTATTTTTTTATTTGACTACCAAAATATTCACTAGAAATAATTTATGTGGCAAAACAACGTTTGCCGGGTCAGCAAGTATATATATATACATTTATTTATATATATATATATGACAGGCCCCAGACCTGCGGGTTAAGTGATGAGGCATTCTATAACAAACTCTTCTTTATTTCTTCTATAATAATCTAATATCCAACATGGCGTCCGTTAGGCGCGCAACATTATAGAACAATAGACGGTAATCCGGCCAGGAGTCCACCAGCTACTTCTCTCCAGTACGCGTTCGCCATACGGATATATACCGATATAATTTCGGGTACATGGGTTTCTGGGAACCCTCAGACCCTTATCTGGCTAGAAAAAGTTCTGTATAGGTCTTGGTTAAGTTGCATTTTCATGCTGGATAGTATGGAGCTTAGCAATTGTCGCCTTCGTCAGCGCTCGCTCCACCTTTAAATAGGCTTACTTACCCACAAATCCTTACGCGATGATAAAGAGTTCGCTCTATTTTTATTTATTACTCCCTTAATTTTAAAGTTAATCTTTTCAAACCTGACAATTCCCCCCCCCCTCCGCTGAAGTCTGGCACAGCCAGGTTGGCCAATCCTGACTGGCAAGTCCCCAGAGGATAAATAACAATATTCCAATATCACTTCCCAAATGAATTAAAAATCTAAGGTATAATAATTGTATAATAGAGTGAGCTGGTGATTCTCCTGACATGCAAAAATGAATAATACTGAATAACAAAATATCAAAATTTGGTATACAGCATTGGTTACATAGAATTGTTTTCTGAAAAATATCACACATCTAATACTTTCAACTATGACTATAATAATAATGAGGTTAAGAAAAAACAACATAAGATAAAGATAATTCACATTAGACACACAAAAATATAGTAGTGTTACACAACATAACATACTATCAAGTGAAATCCACACTGGATGTGTAGTAATAGTAAACAATGTTAGTAAAAGTGATAACTGTTGAAAAGTTACAAATACTTCGAAATGGTTATGTAAGTACATAAAAATATATATCACATGCACAACAAAATGAATTTAGGAATACTGGTTAAGTAAATATATGAAAAGATACATCACATGCACAACAAAATGAATTTTAGGAATACTGGTTATATAAATACCTAAAAAGAATATATATTACATACACAACAAAATGAATTTAGGAATACTGGTTAAGTAAACATATGAAAAGATACATCACATGAACAACAAAATTAATTTTAGGAGCTCGCAAAAAAAGAAAAGATTACATAACTATAACACAGAAATTTACCAAAATAAACACAACATCAACATTATATCAAAATATCACTAGAAATATAAAATGCAAAGATAAAAAAAAAACAAATAAGTGTATTCCAGATATCAAGTACAGAAAAGATTCAATCAATGTCCATTTTCTTTTATATGTTTGTCATAATGTTTCACATAGTCCTTTCTTGGAAAAATCATAGAGTTCTCAATGTTCATCATTCAATTCTTGTTTATCTCCTAATTCTTTGTTTATTATTATCATTTGGATCACTACTCAATCAACTTACTTCAAAAATATACAACCATAACAAAATCTTCAGAATATCACATAATATTTTTAATTTTCAGAATATACTTCTATCACAAATACTCACAATGAAATTATTACAACATCATGTATCATAAAATTGACCTCATCACCATGTTTTCACATACAGTCCATAATTAATGTATTTCTTCAAAAATAGTCTTCAATAATGTTTTCATTATGAATAAAATACAATACAAATATTCAATTACATTAAATTTTGATTTTCACAATGTAAACAAGTCTTAAATTCAAGTTTTATAAAAGCAACTTTTTTTTAAATAACAATGCACTTCTTTCAAAATAACAATGCACTTCTCCCCCCCCCCAATGTATCAGGGGAAAAAACACTCTAATAATAAATATAAATCAGAATTTAGCATAATTGGAAATTGGATTTTGAATGAAAAGGTTTTAATCTTGTAGAATGAACAATGTCTGTTAATTTTCCTGTATATTGATTTGGTTTATCTATTTCATAAGTAACATTTGAGAGTTTGTTGACAATCTGAAAAGGACCAATATAAGGACTCAGCAGTTTACTTAAATTAGGGTATGAGAAATTTTGATATAGGACTACTCCAATTTTAAATTTTGCCTCAACATAATGTTTATCATACCTTTGTTTATTTATCTTATGATATTTAATTGTTCTGTTTACTGCAATTTGTCTTGCTTGTTGTATAGATGGGTAATTCAATTTTACTTGATTAGGTAATGGTGAGTCATATGGCAATGTTCCAAACCTCAAATATGCAGGTGGAAAGCCAGTGACATCATGTGGCGAGTTATTGTATTCATATGTAACTTGTTCTAATAATTTTGTCCAGGGGATTTTTGTAGTTGAATTAACTTTTCATCTTAATTTTGCTACTAATGTCTGATTAACTCTTTCATTCTTTCCATTACATGGTGGTTTATTTACTGAAGTTAGTAATTGTCTAATATTATGATGTTTTAAAAATTTCTTAAATTTAGAAGAGGTGAATGCTGCATTTCTATCACTTAACAGTTGTTTTGGGCATTGAATTAAGAAAATTTGTTTTAAGCAATTTGTATAAGTTTCAGAAGTGACACTTTTGGATGGAAATGTCCAAGCATATCTGGTAGCATGGTCCAGAACAATATGCAGGTATTTCATTTGTGAATTATGATAATTAAATCCTCCTACAGTGTCTAATGACATCAGTTCAAATGGTGCTTCTGCCACGGGAACTTGTAATAATCCATACTTTTTTTGTGTAGATTTTTTATTTAATTGACATGTTTCACAACATTTAACAAAATTTGAAATATCTAATATAATATCTTTCCAGTAATAAATTGGGGAAATTAATTTTAACATCTTTTTCACACCTGGGTGACCAAATTGTTCATGTGCAGTTGTAATTAATTTTTCTCTCAAAGCTAATGGTACTACAATTTTAATTAAATTCCTTTTCTTAACAGTTAATACATCATTATATTTTGTATATTTTGGATCATTCATGTTCTCTGAATTTTGGTATTCAATAATTTCATCAGTATTTAAAAAATGACAAATGGGTGATGTATAATGACATACAGGGTTCCTCGACAACATGTCTGCTTCAACATTTAATTTACGTTTTATATAAACTATCGAATATTCATATTGAGAAAGTTTTAAACTCCACCGAAATAAACGTCCAGTTAAATGTTTTACACTTTTAAGCCATTGTAAGGCAGCATGATCAGTATGTATTGTGAATTTAGATCCATGTAGGTAACAGTGAAATTTGTCTAAGGCATCTATAATTGCTAAACATTCTTTTTCTGAAATTGTATAATTTTTTTCATGTTTAAGTAATTGTCTCGAGTGATAAGCTATGGAGTAAAGTGTTCTATCTGGGTGTTCTTGTTTTAAAATAACACCTATTGAATCCTGACTTGCATCACAAAATACATGACATGGATATTGTAAGTTGTATAATTTAAGTATAGGTTTTGAAATTAAACAATTTTTTAACTTTTGATAAGCTTCCTGACATTCATGTGACCAATTCCAAACTGCATCTTTTTTAAGTAGTTTATTTAATGGTACTCTAAGTTTTGCATAATCTTTAATAAATTTTTGAAAAACATTGATGGAACCAAGAAATCTTTGGAGTTCTTTTACATCTTTAGGTGGTGCTAATTTTCTTATTGTTTCAATATTTGGATTACTTGGGGAATAATTACCTTGTGTTATTTCATATCCTAAAATTTTTATTTTTTCCTGTGCAAACTGACATTTTGATTTTTTTAAGTTTAATGTTTTCTTTTTTACAAATTTGAAATATTTTATCTAAATGAGTTAAATGCTCTTCCCAAGATTGTGAGAAAATTATAATATCATCAAAATAGTTTAAAGCAAAAGTTAACTGATATTTTTGTAAAATTTGTCTTATAGTTCTTTGGAAAACAGCTGGGGAATTTTTCCAGCCAAATGGAAGTCTTAACCATTCATAGAGCCCAAAACTAGTTGTGAAAGCTAGTTTTTCTGCATCTATTTCATGAATTTTTATGTGCCAATATCCACTTGTTAAATCGAGAGTTGAGAAAAATTTAGCATGAGATAAATTATCAATTACAAAATCTATCAGAGGTACAGGGGTGGAATCTTTTCGTGTTATTTCATTTAGTTTTCTACAATCAATACATAATCTTGATTTTTTCCCTTCATCTTATTTATATGCTAATGTTACAGGGGCAGCATATGGACTATGGGAGGGTCTAATAAAACCTGCTTTTAACAATTCTTCTATCTGTGTTTGTATTTCTTTAGATTCTTGTTGACTATTTCTATAGGGGCGTAGACTTATAGGAAGGTCTGAGATTAAATGAATTCTTTGTGGGCTCCAAATTGATATAACCTACATCATATTTATCTTGTGAAAATATGTTTTGAAATTGGTCAAGAAGTTGGGTTAAATCTTCCCATTGCTCACTAGTTTGTTTTGGTATTGTGTCCTCAACAACCATGGCTGGGTTAAACAATATTTTCCCCCAGATCAGCTTCAGGGCTGTCTGGTATTTGATCTAAATAGTTATTAACAGTACTATTATTTTCATGATTAGCATTGGAATAGTTCATAAGTTTATCATTTTCTAGAGTTTTACAATATGTCCCATGATATGTTCTCAATTCACTAACACACTTATTATTTGAAATTTTAACATTACTTAAATTTTTACCAAATTGAAAAACACACATTTTACGAATACTAATATCAAGTTTAAATAAATGTAAATATTCAAGTCCTAAAATAATATAAGGCAATTCAGTATCAATTACAAATAAATCTATTTGCTTAGATATATTACCGATATTCATAAAAACTGTAATTATACCTTTGGGATGAATAGCCCCACACGTATGTTTTATTTTTACATCACTATTTTTTAAATTCTTAAAACTTTTAAGTTGTTTAGATAAATTTATTGGAATTAATGACACATTGCTTCCTGTGTCAACTAGAGTAAAAAACTGCTTGGAACATACCGTTGATTTGATAAGTAGTTGTCATCCCTGTCGTTGGATATTTTCACTATTTCTGGGCGGGCGAAAATTATGCTGAATTTGTTGTCCAGACTGCCTAGGTTGACTGTTGAACTGCCTTTCATTGAAACGCACCATGTGCGATTGTCTATATCCTCTTGATTGGAATCGTAGTGGATCAGTTCCTGTGTTTATATTGCCGTACGCTTGATTCCAAGTATTCCATATTCTTGAACTTCCACTTTCTCCCTTATTTCGATTTGAATTGTCCGGTGTCACGGCTATTAGTTGTCGCATTGTCGAAATCCATTGGCAGGGTGTAGAAATCTTTTGAATGACTAAAAACTTTTGAAATTCCATTGGACTAGATAATGTCAAATGTTCCACTATGGAACTTTCTTCGTAATTAAAGTTTTTTTCCTAGGGCAAGTTTTTCGGTAAAAAATGAAATCAAGTTTTTGTTGTCTTCTAGTTTTAGGTTGTGGAACTTATGTATTTCTTCTTGTCTGGTCACATCAAATACTGTAATTAACAATTCTCTGTTTTCTTGGTACGTATTATTAAATAGTTTATTATCGTACCAAAACTTGATGTAACTTCCTGTTAAATATTTTGGGAGGTTTTTATGTTTCCAATGTTCGTCTTTTTGATATTCGAGGCATTGTTGATCAAAACAGTCCAGAAAACTTTTAAAAGAACTAAACATTGTATTGTCAAATTCAGGTAAAAAAAATTGTTCTGAAGTGTCCCTTGGTGACTCCTGCCGGAGAGAATCGTCTTCTATTGTATTATGATTGTCTATGCAGTCGCTAGTTCAAAAAAATAAATTCTTAAAGTTCATTTTCTTGGTTTCGTGGCATATATGGGGTTTCCTCTCGGTATCCAGTCAGCTCTTGACAGGCCCCAGGCCTGCGGGTTAAATGATGAGGCATTCTATAACAAACTCTTCTTTTTTTCTTCTATAATAATCTAATATCCAACATGGCGTCCATTAGGCGCGCAACATTATAGAACAATAGACGGTAATCCGGCCAGGAGTGCACCAGCTACTTCTCTCCAGTACGCCTTCGTCAGCGCTCGCTCCACCTTTAAATAGGCTTACTTCCCCACAAATCCTTACGCGATGATAAAGAGTTCGCTCTATTTTTATTTATTACTCCCTTAATTTTAAAGTTAATCTTTTCAAACCTGACATATATGTATATATATATATATATATATATATATATAAATATATGTGTGTGTGTGTAATGACTTCTTCTAACTCTCCTTAACTGTACCCCGTGAAATTATTTCCTAGTTCTTTCGCCTAAGACTGTTATAATTTTAATCTAATTGTACGAGCGCATAATCTTAATCTTAATCTAATTGCTCCCGCGCATTTGCAGCCAATCACGACTCCTGTTATAAAAGAGTCGTACGACCTTCACCACCAGTTTAAAAACTCTGAACACACGGTTACGCGCGCTTCTTCTCTCTTGTCATCACGTAGTGTGTTGCAGCTAGTATTTGTGTGTATCGTCCTTTGCTTTATGTGTTCAAGATGTGAAATAAAAAGTTCAATTAACCACAAGAATGCCACTGCAAGCTCATTTTAAAGAATCCATCCAACGAATTTCCAGTACAACATCATCCATTACAAGATTCGACAGGATAAAATAACCTGCTGGGAACGTGGGAAAGAAGAGGAAATATCGTCAAGTAAAATCCTAAAAGTGAATATTCTACTAAAGAAATGTGAAGGAATCGAGTCCTCGGAAGGGTATTCCCCTTTCGCCTGATAACAAGTACGGGGAAAATCCCGTTACTTATGTGCTTCACCATTGTGAAAAAGAAAAAAAAAATCTGTGGATTTGCCCATGCATCGTAAGATGTGAAAAAGTGTGCCATTCGTCAAATTCTTCACAGTGCAGAAATCTCAAATTTGGTGTACAAAAAAAGAGCCATCATCGATCTGTTTCTTTTTCAAATTTTAAGATAATTAATCTGCATATTTTTTCTCTTGATTTATTTCACTTTCAATTTATTTTAATTATTATTTATTTGGCATATTTTTAATAGCATTGCAATGCTTGTTTTAAGTTTGATAAAACAATATTTATTTAAGTAATAAATTTAAGGTTTTTTTTTCATGTTTGATATTTGAATATTGATTATGACTAATATTAGTAATTGCTAAATTTTGATTTGTGTTGAAATTTTTTCCTACTTGATTTTGAACATTGATTATTAGTAACTGCAAATTTTTTATTTGCGTTGATTTTTTAATTTTATATTTTTGGTATTTTTATTTTGTACTTCAAAATTTTTAAGAATTATTTAAAATTTTAATTTTTATATGATTCTCATATAGGGCTTTAAAATGGAAACTAATAATCAACCCAATTTAGCTGTAAATAGTAATACGAATCAAAAAAATTCCCAGTGAACCCTTTTTAATTGCATTTGACCCCGAAAATGGAATGAGAATAGAAGCGTGGTTAGAGTATTTTAATAATGCATGCAAAATTAGTAATAAAGACAATGATTGGAAAATGCTTATTATCTCTAAATACCTTAAAGGTTCTGCTCTAACCCATTATATTAATTCTTGCCTTAATATTTCTAATTTTGATGATCTGTGTTATATCCTTATTGAAAATTTCTTAAAACCTAACATAGTAAATTTATCAGATTTCTCTCAACACCAGCTAAAAAATAATTTAGATCCATATTTTCACCAGAAACTAAATTGTGGTAGACAATTAGGTCTATCTCCCCAACTCATTTTGGAAGGACTGGCTGATGGAATGCCCATCAATATTAAACAATTAATGACCATTGACCTCCCACTTCACCTACAGAATGGCTCAAGGTAGCTACCCGCCTAATGAAAACACAAGCAACTAAACCAGAACCAAATGGTTATAGACCAACACAAAATGCTTACAGACCTCCAAATAACTCTTTTAGAACAAATTTTCAAAATTTTAACAGAATGCGTCCCCAACATCTCCCAAATCATCAGGCTCACCATTTTGTCAATCGAGGGTTTAGACCCAACCACCACACACATTTTCAAAATGGAATGCCACCAACGCCATGTAGTTTTTGTACTCAAAAAGCATTCTCAATGCTTACCATTGGAAGCAGCAATGTCCATTTAATCAAACCGAATTAAGACACACCCCATGTAATTGTGACTCATCGTTGGCTACTAACACTGCTTCTCAGAGCTCGGGGAAGACTGTTAGTAATCAACAAATCCAAAACCAGAGACAACACCCTTCTACTGAGGCCCCTGGCCCAGCATACTGACAATTACAAGTGCCCGGACACGTCTCACCATTGCCAAACCTAGCTAACTTGGACAATTTACCTTTTACAGGAAAAAATAATGTAAATATTGTTATTGACATTGGATCCATCTTCTCTTTAATTTCTGCAGATATCTATACAAATAAATAAAATTGAAGTGTCTGTTTGTAATTTCAAATTAGCAGCTTTTTACTTAATGCACTAAAAGTATATACGGTACTCATAACAAAAAACCAATTTTTAAAATTTTTGTCTGTCTGTCTGTCTGTTTGTTCCGGCTAATCTCGGAAACGGCTGGTGCGATTTTAAAAATTCTTTCACTAATGGAAAGCTACATTAACGGGGAGTAACATAGGCTTTACTTTACTTTACTTACTCGGGAGAATCAAGCCCACCCAAGATATTCTTACGGGAACGGGAACTATACGGGTGAACGTGAAACTGAATGCCAAGATGAACGCCAAATTGAACGCCAAGCTGAGCTAATGAAGTCTTTGTTTTCGTTACTGGCGACCGATGCTCTTTTTTCATGAGACATAACAGTGTTACGCGCACATGATAATACGCTGACACGTGCCATAATTTTTTTTATGATAGTTATCTCACTGTTCAGTTAAGTAGAGCATCGGCTGTTTCGGATGCACTTTTAAAAATAATAAATCAAGTCTTCATAAGTAAAAAGCAATGCAAGAAACAAAAAATTCATAAGTTTTACGGTTAGTTTTAACCCTTTCTTTTTTTTTTTATTTACATTTTTAGTCATATTTAAACAATAATTATTATAATCCCAATCTATATCTATACAAATAAATAAAATTGAAAAGTCTGTTTGTAATTTCAAATTAGCACCTTTTTACTTAATGCACTAAAAGTATATACGGTACTCATAACAAAAAACCAATTTTTAAAATTTTTGTCTGTCAGAATATAAACAGATATATTTATAAAACATCATGAAATACCCAGCGAAGTGGGAGGGTAACGGCTAGTTGTAAATAAACTTAAACTAACAAAACAAAGAACTAGGCCTATACATATTAATCATGCCCATGGCAATTTTCAACTAAACCAACTACGCAAAACGTTTCTAAGAATAAGACAAATTGAACGAAATATAAATCTGTATATTATTAATAGTAATTTACCTTATATTATCCTAGGACTACCAGAGTGTACCCAATACAAATTTATGATTAATTGTGAATATAACCAATTGTTACAAAATGGACAAATTATTGTAAATAACTCTAGCAAAATCAACAAACAACTTTACACATACAGGAAAATGTAAACAAACCTATATATAAACCTAATCAGGAAGATTTAGTCAATACCTCAGAGGAAATTTTTTCACCTCTGATTGTTAAAGAATTATCTTCTAACCTGTTGCAACTTATTTCAGAATACACTCATGTTTTTTTTCAAAAAATAAATATGATGTAGGTAAAATAAGAATGGAACCCCCTAGAATTAATTTAACTTCAGATCTCCCAATTTCTCTGAGAGCATACAGAACATCAGCTACTTCAGAAGCTGAGATTAATAAACAAATTCAAAATTTAATAGCCGCAGGTTTAATTAAGGAATCAACTAGTGGTGATTCTTCCCCTGTTACTTTGGCTTATAAAAGAGGTGAAAAACAAAAAAAAACAAGACTATGCATTGACTACAGAAAACTGAAAGCAATTTGTAAAACAGAGGCAGAACCCTTACCTCGAATAGACTCCATGCTAGATAAATTAAATAATGCTAAAAAATTTTCTGCTCTTGACCTTGAAAGTGGTTACTGGAAAATTCCTCTTCACGATATAGATAAAGATAAATTAGCTTTTATTACAACTGAAGGTTTATATGAATTTCAAGTTCTCCGTTTTGGTTTTCGAAAAATGCCCCTGCATTTTTAATTGCATTATTCGTAAAATTCTAACTAAACATATAAATGTTCAAATTTTGCTTGTCACTATTTTGATGATATAGTTATTTTTTCAAATTCTTTATGGGAGAACTATGCTCATTTAAGAAAAGTGTTCAAAATTTGTGAGGAGGAAAACATTAAACTAAAATTTTCAAAGTGTGTTTTTGCAAAAAATAAAATAAAATTTTTAGGCTATGAAATTAAAGAAGGTTGCATTACACCAGATAATCAAAATATTAAAACTATTAAAAAATTACAGCCCCTTAAAAATGTTAAACAACTTCAAAGTTTTCTTGGTTCTATAAATGTTTATAACAAATTCATTGATTCATATGCTAAAATTAGAGAACCTTTAAATCAACTCTTAAAGAAAGATAAACAATGGAATTAGACTGCGGAATGTCAAACAGCCTTTGAATTGTTAAAAAATAAATTAGCAACTAAACCTGTATTACAATTATATGATCCTAAATTACCTCTTCATGTGTTCTTTTGATGCTTCTCAAAGTGCAATTGGTGCAGTTTTAAAACAGCCAGATAATTCTGGTACTCTTCACCCAATATCTTACCATTCTAGAACTTTACGTGACTATGAAAAAAATTATTGTATTACAGAATAGGAATGTTTGTTCATAGTAGATACTCTTGATAAGTTTTATTATTATTTACATGGTAAAAAATTCATAATCCACACTGATCATACTGCTCTTGTTTGGCTTAAAAATGTGAAAAATTTAAGGGGTAGGTTATTTCGTTGGTTTTTAAAATTAAGCATGTTTGATTATGAAGTAAAATATTTAAAAGGGACTAGTAATGTTGCAGCTGACATGTTGTCGAGGCATCCTATTGCGCAATATATCCAACACTCTGTATATTTACTCTAATTAGATGAGATAAAAACATCAAAATTTAGACAATGTAAATGATTCTAAATATAAGAAAGTTGATGATGTCATTGCCCTTAAAAAGAAAAATCTGTTTAAAAAGAAAAAAAAATTGTTGTACCTTTTTCATTAAGAAGAAAAATATTGCAAAATGCTCATGAACAATTTGGACACCCAGATACTCAAAAAATGTCTGGAGTTGATTACTTCACATATCTCTCAGCATGACGGTCAAACTAAGGTAAAGGAGACCAACAGTCTAATCGAAAAGTTTGAAACAATGGCTTCGGTACTTTGCGAAATGACAGATAATGTTGAAGATGCCGTAAATGGAATTAAAGGAAAAGTGCATGCTCTGACGGAAACGTATGGTGACACTGACTCTGTTCAGTAACAACATTGATTATTTAATGAATTTTAATTCTCTCTCAACTCGATGTGCCTTAATGTATACTCTCATTCTCATTGTTTTTTATAATAACAAATAATCATGACTTGACATCGTATTCATGTTTCGTTACATAGATTTTATGTGTAGTAATTAAAGTAACTATATATGAAACTTTGTCAAATTTTTTTTGAATGCAGGATTCTCTTATGCTAAAATTGAACTTAGTTTTGTCAATGAATATTTTTAATGTGTATATACTTATTTTAAATTATTTGACAATTTAAGCATTTTAAAATGTATACTTTGCTTTAAGCCTTACAATTTGTAGTAGCTTTTATTTTCTGATTTTAAAGTATTTGCTCTTTTTCCAAAACTAAATACTTGATTTTACCAAGACCCTATATTAATTGTGTTAAATGAATAAATATTTTTGTTTATATTGACGTTGTTCATTCTTTGCTTGCACCTGTCTGAAAACTTTGGCATTATTCAATCTATGAAAAGTTTTAAGGTATTCATTTTTTTTCCTTGTGTAAATTTGGATTTCACGTCACGACTGCGTAAAACAAAAAGGTAAATGACTTAAGTTTTTAGACTCTACAAGTAAGCCTTCTGAACACTTTCACACACATGCCAAAGCATTTCCTAAATTTGCGTCTAATATTTCTGGTATAGGTACATTTTCGACTAAAGGAGCTATTGAAATTTTAATATCGCAACAAATCACTTGTAGGAAAATAGCGTGTAATTTTATCATTGCTTGACTATTTCTTTAGTAGACTGCCATTTGTTAAACTCTATGAATGTATAAATTCTGAAATTATTCCATACCACCTAGATATGAAATAACTGAAAGCGCAGAATGTGTGGAGCTTTTTATAGGGAGTGTAATAATTATTTTATAGAATGCGTGTATTTGGGGGGGGGGAAAATAAGAATTTGAATCAATAAAGTATACAATAAACTATAATAATCTTGGTTGTGAACTCTTGTCTAGTCATCAGATATATACTTTCTGAGAAAAGGTACATCGAGCCTTCAAAAATGATATTTTGAGAAAAACATATTTTTATAAAAAAAAAGTTACCTTATCAAAATATTCCAAATTTTCAGCATTTTTTAAATTTTTATCCTCTTGTTTCATTCTTTTAAGTCTTTTTACTTTTCTAATCTCCTTAGTTTTCTTTAAATCGCCATATCTTGCCCTCTCTTTATCGAGAGGCTCCACGCAGCATGTCGTGGCTCTATGTTAAGTTTTTTTTTTAAAATATCCAGCTTTGTTGCATTCCCTTTATTAAAGAATGCAATAGCATCAAATGCACCAAAGGAAAGTGCTTCTATGTGCACAAATGTCTTTTTGGGAACACGAGACCAAATAACACTATTAATGCTATTATTCGGATTCTGCGTGTTTCCACATGCAAGCTCTTTTTCAATAATTCTGGATCCGAAAGGTCCCTAAAAATAGCCATAATTTATTCAAAAACAGCAACTAGAAGTTCATGTTTGTGGAGATCAACTTTATTTTCCAGTTGAACCTACTTATACTGGCACCATGTGTCAGGACCTGATGGACAAAATTCATTTTGTGGATTTTTATCGGTAGATATTTGTGAAGAAATATTACCCATATATATATATATAGCTTGTCTCATATCCTTTACACTTGACAAATTTCTTCAAATGGCAATACCATCATATATTTGCAATTTATCAATAGTTGCCTCTGTTAATCTATTTTTGCCACATAATCCTTTGCCATCTGATAATATTTGCCCCTTCATTTTTGTTTTGAAACATTGGAGGCGAGATCCTATCCGTTTCATAACATGCCCTAAAGAAATTTTTAAAAAAGACGTCAAACTTCAAGCGGGCCCAAGAGGAAGTGCAATGTTTAACTTTTTTGTGTTCATTTAAATCGGTGACTCGTGTTTAGATGATTCTTTAAAAGCAAAAATTTAGCACTTCTAATTAAGCTAGAGATAAAAAAGAGGTATTTTTAGAAAGTTAATGAGCTGAAGAATTTAAAAATGCAAGAACCTAAAATTCACTTTTTAAAAATGTTTACCTATCCAACTCCCCTTAATTTAACAATAGTAGATTAAAAACAAGTTTATAATAATGACCAGTGACCCATGGGCTTGTTATATGTAAAATTATTTACAAAAATTAACAGTTATCTTAATAATTTGTACGGATTATAATAAATCACTTAAGTGCTGATTAAAAGTTATGCAATTCGTTGCCCAATGCCACCGTTTTCTAAGTAGGCGTACGTATGTGATATATTGGGAGGAGGGAGGGAAACAAAGGTATAAATATACATATGGTCAAGGTCCTTCTATTTTGCATTTCAAATCCTTCGGAAATAATTTTATGGATAGCAGTAAACTGAAAAGATCGTACTTTGAAAAGACGTATATATACGTCCAGGGCAATTAACGTTTAATTAATTAATTTTTAAGGGACAATGGTACTTAAAGTGTTCAAGTCGTACCGTAACTTTATTGTCTAGGTGTAGTTTTATTGAATTCAATAGATTGTTACTGTTTGGAGGGGTGGGTGCGTGTTGAAAATTATGATTGAATATTGGATCGCAAAACATTGAAAGTTTGAGAAGCCCAACTTTAAAGGAATATTTTGATAGGGAAACACTTTTTTTGAAACTTACCGTTAACTTGTACATAAATAATCACGACTCGGTTTTTGTTCGGTGGCTGAATGGTAGCGTATCGCGCTTCAACGCTACTGGTCCGAGGAACAAAACCTAGGGTGGGACAATCTGGTTTGCGAACTACACACTGGGAGTATTCGTGTCAAACTGACCACCTGACAGAAACAACTACTCATACAACTCAGTGCCCAAGATCGATCATGAAAACTGAAATGGGCACAGTAGGCTTTGAACATGTATGGGCTGTTGTGCCACTGAGTTTAGTTCCTGTTGTGACGTAGTCACAAAGGAGAAATCAAACCCTTTCCATGACACATACTACAGCTTGAGAGCACGTGGCTTTAGTGTCATTGTCCTTTTTCGGACATCTGGACTGTCGGCGCCGGTGTAACTGGTAACATTATGGATGGGCATCACTGTATTCTTTTTCGCCCATAGGCAAAGGTTGTCCGTCTTAGAATGCTGGCGTCTCTGCAGACGGCGGTGGGTAACATCAAAAGAGGACAAGGCGGCGAGGTGGTTCGAGAATCAGATGTCAGCCAACCCCTTGTCGCCGGAAATCTTTGAGAGGGACCCTTGCCATTGTTCTTCATGCACCCATGATGGGCTAACGAGACCGAGGTGCAGGGTGCAAAACCTTCAGGCCTGCCAATGGGGGTTGAGGAGGGGGTGGAGTTGACCCGCCCCTGGTGTTTAAAAGGGTTGAACCGGCGAAAGAAGAGATGAAGGATGATATTCGAAACACGACTCCTAGCACCAATCAGTGAGTATGAACTCTTCTATAGATCACCTCACACCGACATCTCAACGGAATTGACCGGATTCGCCTCGGCGACACCCGTCCCTACTCTTCCAGTAATTAGTGCATCTGTTATCTACAGCCCTTTTAAGGGCTCACTCATAATTAGAGCAGAAACTTACTCTCCCCCTCTCTCCTCTTGTTTACGACTCGGAATGGCCTCTGGACTAAATCACTCGGATATGGAACAAACTCCCATCAAGTCACCAACTTCTCCTATTCAGCGATCCACATGTGATCAGCAAGCATACGCCAAGTCACAGCTGGAGCTTTTAAAAGGAATCCGAATGTACAAGCTTGCCATCGTAGAGAATCTCAAAAAGTACCCAGACCACGAGGAAGACCACTTGTATCAGAACGCAGTGGTGAAACTACAAGACATAGAAAAATCCCTGAAAATAGCGGTGAGGGATTTTGACTCTTTTTCCTCTTGTATTACCTCTGGCGCTCCATTTCATGACTTTCCACTTACTACAAGCCCATTTATTACTCCAAAAATTTGCCAATTGTTTTCCCCATTAACACTAACTCCAAACGTAAAGATTCTGACGAAATTCAACTTCCCAGGAAGACCATCATAAGATCCCTTTTTGATCAACCATCAACTTTTAGTATACAAATCTCTCCGAATAGATATTTGGTGCTCGCTAACTGTCCGCAACAAAATCCAGTTTCCCTTGCGCCTAAGACTACCGCGCCTCGCTTCCCCACAACGCCATTGGTCACTGGCTCCACTGCCACAACAAGCCGGAATGCGGCACAATCTCTGAACCCTCTGCCACCTCCTGTAATGCTTAAAATTACTGATACCTACAGGAGCCAGGTAAAATCCTTAACTGCCTATTACCCCAAGATCAGAATAAGCCTGACTGGCGACCTACTTAAGTTATATCCAGACGATTTTGATCAACACCAAAATTTAATTAAGCTACTAGAAACTCTTAAGTATCAATTTTATGTCTTAAAACCGAAAACTGAAAGGCCTATCAAAGAAATGATAAAAGGCTTGCCTAAAATTACGAAAACAGAAGAAATCAAAGCTGACCTTGAAGAACTCGGTTTTTCGCCTGAGAAGGTGACTCAACTCATCGCCCGAAGGACCAAGCAAGCTCTCCCGGTGTTTCTGATAACCCTCCCCAGAAACTTCACCAATGCAAAAATTTTCAACCTGAAAACCCTCAACTATTTCAGCGTAACAGTAGAATGATAATGGAAGAGGTGTAACACAATGTTACACATGTAACACATTCCATCACACTGCAGAAAACTGCCACATGACCCCTCGTTGCCTAAAATGTGGCGAAGCTCACATAACTAGAGATTACCCCATAAAACAACGGCTAGAGACCGCATACTGCATAAACTGCCAAATCTCTATCCATATGGCCACCTGGAAAGGTTGTTCCTGAATCCCTAAGCCCCCTAAGGGCGCTCCCAAAAATAACAGGAACTCCTATACAAACATTTATAATAGTTTAATTCATCCCAACTTCTCTGGCGCTCAAGCAGCTGCAGATACCTCTAACTCCAAAAAACAAACAACAGATGGCCCCACCAAAATCTGGATTTTCAGCCCAAACTGAGACGAGCAAAAACTCTTCCCCCAAAAATATGAATATTCAAAATTAAAATATGCCTGGAAGCAAATTTAACAATAACTTCCTTAATAATGGAACTAATTTTAATTTGCAAACAACCCTACAAATTACCACGCAATGTTTAATTCAATTAGCTCAGTTCACCCAGGCAACGTGCAGTACTCCAAATCTAATGAATAATTACAACCAAGTTCAAAACGTGAGCAATAACCCCAATCAGATGTACGCCTAATAGAGGCCTCCTGCAATACTATATATGTTTAGTCAACTCCCCGTAGGAATGGAACGCTAACGGTCTGTTAAGACGCAATGTGGATTTGCGAATTTTTATAGGGAAGCATTCCCCCGACCTATTTCTTATTCAAGAATCCCACTTGAGATCAACAAATAACTTTAATATCGCAAAATATTGGATCCTCGTCAAAAAATCTCTCAAACACTACTGTCTCCTATCCCATCCACCCTCTCCAAGCCGTTGAGTCTACTAACATTATTCTATCACCTCCTAACCACGACCCCATCTCCATAGTTTCTATTTATGTACCTCCTTCCTCTGACGAATACATCATTACTATCGATTTAGAAAACCTTTTACAGACCAGTAGCAACTGCGTCATATTCGGTGCCTTTAATGCTACCCACAGTGCCTGGCACTGTAGGATCAACTCTAGTAGATGTATTCGTCTCTTTAATTTTGCCAAAATCTTCGATCTCAATATTGCTTTTCCCGAATCTCCTACTAGATTTGGCCATAACTCTGATAACACCATTGATTTCGCATTAATCAGAAATTTCTTCTATCACTTCACAATTAAATCTGTTCACGACCTGTCTTTCTAACTTTAAAATTTAAACTTTAAACTGGACCATTTAATCCAAGAGCAGCCTCTACCAACTGGAAAGATTTTTAAAAAAATTTAAATAAAGACCTTTCTCTCCTTAATTTTTACCCCAATAATATTAATACTCCTAATCATCTAGAAATAAAAATTTCAGAGTTTACTGAAGCGGTCCTAGACTCGCACAGCCACGCCTCTCAGCCAATAGGAAACATCCATCATAACTTCAACCCGACGCACATCAACGATCTAACCAAGCAGAAAATTAGGATTCGTAAGCAATATCATCAAACTTTTAATACAATTTTTAAAACGTTTTACAATAGAGCTCAAAATAATTTTCAAAAAGAACTTAAAAAATAGAGCAATGAGCTTTGGAAAAATAGATTAGAAGCATTAAACTCACAACACGGTAGCCTCTGGAAGTTCTCAAAAATAAACGTCTCAAAATTCCTCCTCTTAACTGCTCTACGGGGATGGTCGTTACTGATCTGCAAAAAGCTAACCTACTTTCTAATACCATTAAAAAAATTTTAACGAGAATAACCACGCTAACGATGATTTTAATGATAATGATAAAGAAATAATCACCACCGTAAATAACTTTATCTTCTCCACTCCCTCTTCCCACCTCGAGCCTCCTTTGCCGAGCGAAATTATTGTTTACGTTTAAGCACGTTAATTCAAAAAAGGCTCCCGCAAGGACGTAATCACTAGTAAAATGCTCAAAAATTTTCCCATTAAACTCATTCTAATCCTAAACATTCTGATTATTATAATTCTAAAACTTAAACATTTTCCAAATAACTGGAAAGAAGTAATAATTTTTCCTATTCAAAAGCCCGGAAAAAATGATAACCATCCAGATAGTTATAGACCTATCTTTCTCCTCTCCACGCTAAGTAAATTAACTGAGTCTGTCATCCCTATATATAACAGACTTAAAACCTTCATCTATGATAAAAACATCCTTAACCTTAACCAATATGGGTTTACTAACAAAATCTCAACTCTATACCCCCTCCTCCGGCTAACCGAAAATATCTCTGGAGGTTTCCAGAAAAAGAAAAGCACAGGAGTCGTTTTTCTGGACATACAGAAAGCGTTCGACCGTGTTTGGATTTATGGTCTCACTTTCCAAAGGAGGATTTATCCTCACTTTTTTCTCTCCCCTTCATTCATCTTATTCGCTCTTATCTTTTAACCACTCCTGTAAAATCAGAATCAACGAAACTCTCTCTAACCCTCATAATATCTCCGCAGGGTGTCCTCAAGGTTCTCTCCTAGGCCCCAAACTGTTCAATTTATACATTAATGATATCCCAAATTACTCCCTTACTAACATTAACATGTACGCAGATGACACGGCTATCCACACTACTTATAAATATCTGAAAACCATCTCATTCGCAATCACTAAGCATTTTCAACTCGAAATTTTCTATAACAAATGGAAAATAAGCATTAACGTAGAAAGATACTTTGCTGTTAACTTTACAAACAAACGCTTCATTTCTCCACCAATTTTTATGTACGACAAGCAGATCCCATGGTCTCAAAATACTAAATACTTAGGTGTTATTTTCGATTCTCACTTAACTTGGAAACAACACATAACACAGGCTCACGATAAGTTCCGGAGAGTAATGTTGAAACTCTTTCCCCTAATTTCTCGGAACTCTCATTTAAGTATATAAAACAAAGTGCTTCTCTATACAGACGTTATGCGCCCCATCATAGCCTACGCTTGCCCAATTTGGGGATATGCTGCAAATAGTAACATTAAAATATTAGAAACTGTTCAAAATAACTATATTCGTATGGTAACTAAAACAACCAGATACATGGGTAATGAATACCTTAGAGACGCCCTTAAAATCAATAGTTTCAAGCAGCATATCCAAAAAATAGCAATTTATTTCTTTAACTCTCTTCGGCATACCAATAATAGCAATGATTAACTTGAACTCTTATGATGCTCATGAAAAAACTAAAAGACCTAGGAGAGAGAATTCTCCTAGATTCCTACAATCCTCCATAGCATGTCAGTTTCATGCAATAAAAGTTTCTTATTGCACAATTTCTAAATACTTAACTTATCTCATTTTAGTATTTTTCATTTAAACATTAATTCGTTTAACTTTTAACAATTTATTTTACTCCTAACTGTAAAATGCAAACTGGACAAGCTCCTTCCACTATCTCGTATCAAACTTTTTGAGAACCCTGGGCAGCCAATCGGAGTCATTTTCCTCACCCTCCCGCATCCAACCAGAGAGCAGCCTCTCAGCTCTCCCATGCAACTTTCTCATCAAGAAAATCAAGCGAACTACCATATTCACGCCCACCGGACTAGTCCTGTCAACCAATCAACAAGATGTATTCCGCAGACAGTAGAAACCATATTCGCCTATTTCCACAACTCAGAAATCCAGATATGGGATAGAGGGCTGCTTGAAGCCCGTATGCCCACAGATACACCGCAAAAGAAAGATCGACCTCCGAGACGGAATCCTGCAGTCTAAGAAGAAAGCGTCAGGTGAGTGCCCGCGCGGTAGAGAAATCTGGCTATTTACTTTTCGTTCTCCGTATCCTAAAGTCCTGATCCCCGGAGAAGAAGCGAGGAGTGAATACCAAAGCAACCGAATGGAAAAATAGGACTATCACCTGAAACTGACCTTTTCTCTTCCCATTGATCTTCTAAATATTTAAAAGGAAATAAAGCATTTTAGATCACAATAAAAGTATTTTTAATGTTTAGCCTGGCGTCAAATCACGCTTCCGAGTCTCACGACACCACACTTTAAAATTTCGGCAATTGCATTGCGTTGCACATAAAAAAAAATCTCAAGAACAGCCATTTAGAAACAAAAATTCAGACTTTAGTATTGTTCATAATCACGAAATCATGGTTAGCGTGTTAAGAGGCATCCTTGCTGAATTCCAGGGCTAGCGGGTGTTCGCATGGTGTGGAAGTTAAAGAGTGGGATACCTACTCATGTGTCACACTCGTCATTTAAGCGTTTCCTTCACCAATAGCCCAATGTTGACTAAAGCTTATCTTTAAATTTATATCGAATCAAGTCAAACAAAACAGGCGATTGTGCTGCATTTTTTCGTATTCAACTGATCTAACTTTTGCTCTATTTATCACACTTTTTCAATTAACTTAATTAAACTGCTTTTACCATTTCACATTTCTCTTTTTGTTTCCAGCACTAAGATGCCAAAGTTTGCAATCCATATAATTTCAGGTCAATTAGAGTGGTATTTTAAATATTTTAAAGCTTAACCCCTTCTCTGTCAGCGTCGCATGACATCTGTCGCAAAGAAAACATTTATCTGAAACTGAATTCCTCGCTACTTTTTGAGTTCAGGATATTTTTATTTTATTGAATATTTTTATCGATAGCCCAGCTAGTTCTACTTTCTTCACAATAACCGCAGTGAGCTTTCTCGCATGGAATCTAACACAAATGACATCTTATAAATATCGTGATATGTGTTAAAATTTCAAAAAAAAAATTCAAGTAAGTTTTGATACTTATTATCAAAATTTTGTTTGACGATATGAAAAAAAATATGTTACGCATGATTTCAGTTTTGTGATAAATGTGATTTAACGGAAAGGTACTATTTACCAAACTATAATTTAAATAGTTGTTCTAAATATTTTTAAAAAAACTTTTATTATTTTTTGTAGATATTTATCATAAACACCTCAAAGCAGTATAATTAATATAAATATTTTCATAGTGTATTTTTTAAAATTTAAAATAAGGTGCATTGTTGGAAAACTGGTGATCAGTGAACGGGATTTCACACATTTCTTTCCAACTACAAAAAATGTAAGGAACTGCTTATTTATATAAATAATTTGCACTTTTACCTTATATATGTTAATTTTAGAATATATATTTTTATGCAATAAAAAAGGATTTTTGGGCGTCAGAAATTTGTAAAGAAAACCGACTGATAAGGGGTTAATTTCGTTATCTGGGGCCAATATGGATTGTCAGGTTTTAGTTCATATGTTGGCCACGTTACTTGAACATGAATTTGATTCATTAATTCCATTTCATATAGCTCTCGTAAGGCTTCTGAAAATAACTTCACAAAACTATTGACACTCAATGATTACTCATACTTTTTCCCCCCGAGATAATACGTTTTAGATTTACTCTATTAAAATGCAATGCATTGGAGTAGGTTCATAAAAGCGTAAGCAGGTTCCGTAACTTATAAATACTGCATATTGAAATCTTACTTTATCATTCTACCATGATTAGCTACAGAAAAGTATTTCGCGACTCAACAATACTAATTAAACATTTTCATTTTTTAACAATTGTTACATAATAAATGCAATAAAATTGAATGTTGGAAGTTATATTTTGCATTGAAAAGACAATGTGATAAGTTTTAATATATAGAGTGGGATACAAAAAAAATTACAAGGAGTCTAGAGTGAAAAAAAGGTAGAGTTGCCAACAACTGTTTCGGTGACGTCATCCTACACACTCCCTCTATTCATGTGGCCAGTTCTGCTTTAATCGATCGAGGCAATTAGAAGAATTGCGTCTTTTGAGTAAACATGTGCAACAGCATTCTGCCAGGTAAGTGAGTGAATATTTACCTACACTCTTCAGCTACACGAGGGCATTTGGCGACGGATCTCGTAATTTTGAACCATGGTCAAGTGACGTGGTTGAAACCTGAGCTGACACTACCCCTCTCCTAACTATCACAACACACGAACGGGAAGACGTTGAATCTCTCAACAGATTTAATGTGCATTGCGTCCCTACATGGCACGTCTTTAGTGGTACTGAGCTCGAACACAAGACCCGCCAGCCACGACTTAATTACCTTGACACTAGGCTACATTCTTCCAGAAAAATGTCAAGTTTCTTGTAAAAGAACAAGTCAACAAAACAAATCAGGCGCAAAAACATTTCGAATATTATTTGAGGCTTATGGAGATGAAACATTGTCTACTGCTCATGTGTTCACATGTTTCAATGGGGTTTTCGGAGGGAAGGGTCAGAGTGGAATATAAAGAACTAGTTCGGCTCCCAAATTTAATGATTACAGACCAAAACCTAGAAAAAATTCGTGATATGCGTGGGTTCCCACACACGTCAGTGATCAGACTGTTAATCAGCATTACTTCATTGAAGTAATGAAAAAACTTCGTGAAAAAATTAGGAAGAAACGATCAGAATTGGGGAGAGACGGATGGTTGTTGTACCAAAACAATGCATCTGATCACAATGTATCTAAGCTGTTTAAGGCAAGCAAAAACATTACTGTGATAGGGAAGCATCCTCATTCACCTGATTTGGTTTTATGAAACTTTGAAGGTGTATGGTTACGGAGAACTCATTCTATAAAAATCATGATTCATTGGACAAGTCTCATCTATTTTTTATGCGTGTCACACCTCGTATATCAAATTATAAAACGATTATCAAATAATTGAACATTATAAACTGTAATACAATTGCATTCTGTAATGTAATGGCAAAGATTCGCCATCGCAGGATTTTCAAGTCGTTATTTTACCAATAAAATTATTTCAATCAATCAACCATAATCGTCAACATTTGTCCTCAACTTTAAAATAAAAAATTGTAAATGTAAGCGATACTTGAATTGGCTATTAAAACAGTTGATCGAATGGCTTCATTTTTGTCAAAGAATGCTAATGGTACTATTGTTTTACTCATTTTCCCCCTTTTATAAAAGATAATTTTACAAAATCTGCTGAAAACTTAGATTATTTTAGTGACTGTATTCTTCATAGAATAAATGGATCCAGGAAATTTAAACACATCCTCAGAGTATTCTGACCTTAGAATTCAATGGGGATTAAAAATTCAAGCTGTAGTGGTGAAAGTTGAACAATGTAAAATTAGATTCAATCTGAAAGAAACACTTTTTTCTTCAGTGAAATCGGTTTCAAACAATTTTATTATGTAAGGTTCTGTGTTAAAAGGAAGTGAATTTCAAAATTTGGCTTTAAATGTACATGAAACTGCAAAATCTGTTTCAGAAGTAGAGAATGTAATGAAATCAATGAAGCAAGCTCATGTCTTTGCTAAGGATCATCTGGAGTTGATTATTTCACATATCTCTCAGCATGACGGTCAGACTAAAGTAAAGGAGACCAACAATCTAGTCAAAAAGTTTGAAACAATGGCATCGGCACTCTGCAGATTGACAGTTAGGGTTGAAGATGCTGTAAATGGAATTAAAGAAAAAGTGCATTCTCTGACAGTAACATATGGTGCCACTGACTGTGTTCAGTAACAACATTTATTAGTTAATGAATTTTAATTCAATCTCGATGTGCCTGAATGTATACTCTCATTCTCATTGTTTTTTATAATAACAAATATTCATAATTTTACATCGTATTCATATTTTGTTATATACATTTTTTGTATAGTAATTAAAGTAACTATATATGAAACGTTGTCAAAATACTTTTGAATGCAGGATTCTCTTATGCTAAAATTGAACTTAGTTTTGTCAATGAATATTTTTAATGTGCATATACTTATTTTTAATTATTTGACAATTTAAGCATTTTAAAATGTATACTTTGCTTGGCACCTTACAATTTGTACTAGCTTTTATTGTATGGTTTTAAAGTATTTCGTCTTTTTCCAAGACTAAATACTTGATTTTACCAAGACCCTATATTGATTGTGTTAAATGAATAAATATTTTTGTTTATATTGACGTTTTTCATTCTTTCCTTGTTGCACCTGTCTGAAAACTTTGACATTATTCAGTCTATGAAAAGTTTTAAAGTATTACATTTTTTTCCTTCAGTAAATTTGGATTTCATCCCCCGATTGCGTAAAACCAAAAGGTAAATGAATTTAGTTTTTAAGCGCTACAAGTAAGCTTTCCGAACACTTTCACACACATGCCAAAGCATTTTCTATAAGATTTTGTCTAATATTACTGGTATAGGTACATTTTCAAACAAAGGAGCAATATAAAATTTAATATCGCCACAAATCACTTGTAGAAAAATAGCTTAAAATTTTATCATTGATTGACTATCTCTTTAGAAGACTGCCATTCGTTTATAAACTATATGAATGTATAAATTCTGAAATTATTCCATACCACCTACATATAAAATACCTGAAAGCGCAGAATGTGGAGCTTACTTTAGGGAGCGTAATAATTTTTTTATATAGAAGTGGTGTATTTTGGGAACTTAAAAAGGAAGTAAGAATTCGAATCAATGAAGTATACGATAAACTATAATAACCTTGGTTGTGAACTCGTGTCCAGTAGGGTAGTCAGGTAATTTCCCTGATTAGACGCTGAAGCACATTTATACCGGATACTCGATCTTTACAATGGACAACAAGTTGTGAGCTATCGTTTATTTCATTTGGTCGTGGCTCAAATTATGTAGTCCGGCATAAATAGCGCAGTAGCTATTACCTTTATCTTTTCCATAACTGTGTTTCTTAACGCGGTCTAACGTCGGTCTTAATAAGTTATGTTTGTTAACTACACTGGTGTCCAAAAGTTAAGCATAAATCGTAAAATGCGAAAAACATGTTATAAATATTCGTAAAATTATTCCAAATTTAGTGCGGATATTAGCTGGCCGAAGTAGAAACATTGGGTTTATGCATAACTTTTCAGTCGACTACGTCCTGTGCGAAACACCGGGGCATGTTGGAACGCGGAGAAACCGATTCAAGCAGCAAATGCAGTTCTGACAAGTTTCGTGCAACTGCTGTGCGAAGGAACGTTGTTAACCATCAAAAAAGGTGAATGATGGCACAAAGACACCAATTGGACATGTTTACGAAAGGAAGAATCGTTGGAATGCTGGAATCATCACGATCACAAACCGAAGTGTCTCGAATTCTGAATGTGGACCAGTCTGTGATCTCAAGACTGTGGAAGAGGTTTCAAAGAACGGGATATGTTACCCGACAACCAGTATCATGTCGACCAAGAGTCAAAAACCCTCGCCAAGACCGGTATCTGGTAATAAGTGCGTGACGTCAGAGGGGCAGTACTGCCAGAGCACTGGGTTTGGCGCTCACAGTCGTCACAGGAATACGAATTTCGAGACAAACTGTTTACAGGAGACGCAATCATGCTGGAATGTATGCGAGAAGACCAGCAGTTTGCATTCCCCTCACGTCTGCGCATAAACGCTGTGCAGCGTGCCTGGCTGTCAGAGGTGACCACGCGCCTTATTAAACTGCAGCATCAGTATTTTATTTAATGTTTTCTTTCATTTTTTCTTTTAAGTGTGAATCTTTGCTACAATCAGTTTTCTTTCAAACTGCTACTTTGAAAAATAAAATTAGTTACTATCATTCTTTTGACTTGCTTCCTTATTTTATAACCATTTTACACTCGCATATCACGTTTCCTGCCATTCTGATTTACAGTTCCTTCTTTATTCATATAATTATCAATTATGCTTTACTTTTGGACACCAGTGTAGTTAGCCTGCGTGCAAGGACATGTTTTCATTTTTTGGGGGGTGTAACTCTAAATCTATTAAGAGAACCTCTGTCTATGGCAGAGTTTACCAATCCCCGGCACGCGTTCTATGGTGTGGCATGGTTGAGTTGGAGCAGAACGGTACGTGTGAAGACTTCTTAAAAAAATGTTAGAAAATAATAGGCACGATTTTTTTCGCAGTCTATTGAAATACCCTTATTTCAGACAAAAACCCCATCTAAATTTATTTCAAATAATTAAATTGCCGTAGAAAAATGTGAGTGCATATGCTTTTCAAATGAAGTGCACTCGTGAGTTTGGAATTTGAGGTAATGTTTCAAAATATTTTTTTTGGAGGGGAGGGGATAATGATCTGCTCAGTAAGTGATTGCTACTCAAATATGAAGAATAGCTTTTCTTACCAATACGATGGGTCATTTCAATAATTTAAATTTAAGATTACTCAAGAAAAATGTTTTAGTTTTCTTACCCTGATTATTGTGCCGCTTTAGCCAAGTGGTCTAGGCATCAGATCGTGGCTAAAATGTCATGAGTACGATCCCAGTACCACTGAAGACCCGCCGCGTAGGGAAGCGATGCACGTAAAATCTGTCGAGAGCTCAAACGTCCTCCCGTTGGTGTGGTGTGGTAGTTAGGAGAGGGGGTGACAGCTCAGACGTCGTCCGCGTTACTTGACCTTGGTTCAAAATTACGCGGACCGTCCCCAAAATCCCACGTGTAGCTGAACTGTGGGACGTTAATATTCACTCACTCACTAACCCGAATTGATTATTTTCTGAAAAAACTTCTGTTTTTTTTTTGTCTCAATTTTAGAGAGAGAGATGATTAACACATCTAGCATTAATGCAGAATCTATCTTGTGATTCTCTGAACTGTGATAACTAAAAAAAATTATATCCATTTTGCAGGATTCATTCAGTGCTAGGTTTGATAATTTTCAATGCTAGTACGGATTTTCGGGATAAAAACCTACGCACATCTTTTCATGCATTATTTTTATTAATATCACTTCAAGACTATAATTGTTACCCACCTGAAATCCAAATACGACTTATTGACCTACAGCACTATACTATACAGAGAAGCAAATATAAAGAACTTAGTTAAATTGCAAGGGACCCGAATTATGTTGAATTTTAAAAAGTAGTACCAACAAACTATTTTCCAAATTTACACGATTTAACTTTCAGATATTATAGGTTTGGAACGAAATGTTTGTGAACAAATGTTTTCTGTTATGAACGTAATAAATTAAAATATCACTCAAAATGAATTGATACAGACCTAAAACAACCTAATTTTGTTAGCATTTTCAAAAACTAATCTTAATATGAGACTTGGTTAAAAAACTACTAACTCAAAAACCATTTAAGAATGTACTGTTTGTTTAATAATTATTTAGAATCAAATGTTTCAAGTTACTCATATTTATTTTATACCTAACCTAACTGATTTAATTGGACACAATGCGATTCAATTGAGGTATCGTATTCAAATATGGTTTTTTTATTTATTTATGTAGGTAAGTATATATATACCATATTCATTTTTAAGTTATAATAAATATTGTACACTTTTTCCTTACCGTACCATACCTACGATACTGAGCATTGGAGCAGACGAGAATTTTTCAAAGGGTGGTGGAGGGGTACAGGGACGGTAGTCTACCATTCTTGTATCATACCCCAATATTTTTTTTTTGGTTTTGTAGATTGTGGGGAAAAAACAGTAAAAAGTAAATTTTTGAATAAAGAATTATTAATATCAAATACTTATAAAATTTTACATACTATATACACAGAATAATAATCAATTAAAAAAATAAAGGGACATGGAGGAGAATTCAGACTTGTAGATCCCCCTCCTCCTGACAGTGGGTGGACCGCAAAAGCTTGAAAAAGTTAAAAGTAGCCCGTACCCTGGAAAAGTCTGCCCACAACTGTGCTACAATATTGTACATTTTTTTTCCTTATTCAATAGACTTTTCAATAAATTGTACAATCTTTTATTATCTTTGTCGGCCACACATTTCCCCCTAATTTCATAAAACCGTTTTTTGTATTTTACATTTCTCTTCGAGATTTCATCTAATGATTTTTTGTTAGATTTTTTCATCACTATGAGCTCGCAGCAGTACATTGTTTGCTAGACATATATAATTTCAAATCAATTAGAGTTGCATATTCGTATCTGATACCACTAATTCACAACTTTTACCGGTAAATACGCCTTTTAAAAATATCTTAAGTCTGAATGTCCTCGTCTTGATTAAGTATGGAGTGTAAATTGCCAGTTCATTTGTTGACCACGTTACGCGAACCTAATTTGGAATGCAAGTGATGATCCAGAACTTCTTATTCTAATTGAAAAAACTCTCCGGAAGTTTCTAAAATCAACCCTCTTTAAACAGCCAACTCTGAATGAGGTTATTTTTACTTTTTTACACCGATGCAATAAGTTTGACATTGCATTTTAATCAATTAAAATGCTACGCCTTTAAATGTCTGCGTGAAAGTATATAACTGTTAGATAACGGCCTTTAGGATACATATCATAATGAAAACTTATTTAATTTAAGTTAGCAATTTACCTTAATATTACTGGCTAGATAATAGAGATAAAACGTTATTCAAAAAAAGAATAGTTGAATAACAAATGAATTAAAATATTGTTATTGAAGTTATAATTTACATTGAACGGATATTTGAGTTTTAAAGTGATGTAACATTTTGTAATAGATCTATGAACAATTTTTCGAGTTATAATTTATTAATTTAATTAATGTTATGTAGATTTATAAACTTTTCGACGTCGTGAGTTTTTTTTCAAAAAAGAATATGTGTAAAATTTTAATTTAACACCATTTACAAACAAATCTGATATAGCCAATAAAACTGATTCAATCAATCAACCGTAATCACCAACAGTTGACCAAACCTTTAAAACAATAAATGCAAATTGAGTGATGCATCAGTTCGCTATTAAAACCGACGAGAGGGAATATCCTTTATTTTTCTGCGAAATACTAAAGAATTATATTTTTTGAGAAAGTTTACCCCTTTTCATACGAGAGTTTTTCCGAGTTCTGCTGAACGCTTGGGTTATTTTAGTGGCAGTAATCTTCATAAAAAAAATGGATCCAGGAAATTTGAACGAAGTCTTGGATATCTGTGTGAAGTCTGTTCTCTTAGGTCGATGGAATTCAAATTATAAAGCTGTCGTCGACAAAGTTGAGTATTGTGAAATCTTGTTGAATCGGCAAACACCATTACTTTCTTCATTGAAATCGGATTTCAATGAACGTTTATCACAGGAATTTTCATTCGAAGCTACGACACTTCAAGACATTAGGACTCTTTTTCATGAAGCTGAACAGCTAACGACAAATGCAATCACTTTAATTGAAGCTATGAAGCCTTCTCAAGGCTTGTTTCAGAATCTACTGGTGCACATTAAGTGTTCCTCCGAGGGTGACTGGGAGACTGCACTGAGGGAATCTAGCGATTGCATCAAATTGTTTGAAAAAATGGCTTCGTCAATCTGTGAAATAGCAAGCGGTTTTGAAAAAGCCGTAAATGAAATTCAAGAAAGATTGCGTGCAAGTACGGTAGCTTGCAATGCCACCGATTCAAATAAATGACAATATTGCTTAGTTTGCGATTTTACTTTCATTTTAATGTCGTTGGATTTTATCTCTAGCTTCATTTTTTAGTATAATAACGAGCATCAATAATTTAACAGGACATACATATTTTGCGACATAGAATTTTAATATGGTAATTAAAGCAACAATACGCGAGGCCCTGTCAAAATAATTTTGCATACATCACTATATTTTTGTAAAAAAAATATATATATATATTCAAAATATCATCACTGACTGTTTTTAAGAACTTGACTTGCTTTGAATTTTTTTAGATATGAAAAATTTTCAAATTTAAACGTTTTAAAGTATATACTGTACCTGTTGCGTTAGAATTTGATGTAGCATTCGTAAGTCGCGATTAAAATGTCTAATGTTTTTCCCAAGGTCATATAATTTTATATTGACTATTTTAAGAGAATAAATATTTTTGTTTAGTTTGAAGTATTTCGTTCTTTTCTTGTAATGACTATCTGAAAAATTCAGCATATTTTTATGCTTTCTAAAAAGTTATGCAAAACTGAATCTTTTTTGCGTGAACTTGGTTTTCAAACGCAGTTTCTTGAAAATTGTTTTAACTATTGGACGATACAAGTCTTCGTTCAAAACTTAAATTTTGTCTATAAAAAATAATTTTTTCAAACTGTCATTGATATAAGATTTTATTCTAATATATCTCCAAATAATAGAGTTTCAGATATTTGTCTAATATGGTTCAGGTTTAACCTTATGTATTTAGGACTATTACTTTGTAAAGGGGAATTTTTCTACGTTTCTCAATACACACTTCGCGATGGTGACGTAACATATTGCTCTTAATTTTAATTCAGCGATATGAAAAGTAGAAAATAAGCTCTCTTACAATTTAGTTTAAAGTATATTTTTAGAGGACGCAATATTTTTAATAAGCAAGATATTTAAAAACGAAGTTAATTAACAATTGAAATCCTAGAAATATTAAGCGACTCCAAATATTTCAGCTTGTCTCATGCTTATGAAAAATATCATAAATGATCTAGTAATATGAATAATCATAAATGTCTTAGAAAGATCCAATTATATAGCGAAGGTTTGTGGACTAAAATAATAGCGAAGCATACCTTGTCTTTATTAACTGAAGGCAACGGAAGAAAAAAGAATACCAGTCGTTCAAATATTTTTGCAAGGGGATTATACTTTTAAGGCCTTTATAATCAAAATAAACAGTTAAAAGATCTTAGTTTTATTTCACCTTTATAATTAATACATAAAGTAAATTTTATTCAATAAGGATCCCCTTGGGATTTCACAAGGGCCTTAAGACGCTTTGTCAATCATCTACATATACACTAACTAAACTGAAAATTTCTATCGTTGCTTCCATTAAAAAAATTTTCTTATTGGATTCCATTTTCGGCACTCTTTTGCCTGCATTACTGTCCTCAAATTATTGAATGGATTATAATCCAGTTTGCTGCAGTAACGTTACTAAAATCCTACTAAGTCCGGCACATTGTCTTCCAACCATCACTGGGGCATCGTGGGCAGAAGCAGAGTCTTCATGAAAAGTCCAACCATTTCGATACAAAACGCATATTCCAGGAATTTCGCTCTATTGGTACTAAAAAAGTGTCTTCTAAGAAATTTGTACTGTGGTTTTCATACCTTTCTATCAAAATTCGTGATATGAGTGGGTTCCCACTCACATCAGTGGTCAGATTGTGAATCAACATTACCTCATTGAAGTACTGAAAAGACTTCCTGAAAAAATTAGGGGAAAAGTTAAGAATTGGGGAGTGATGAATGGTGGTTGTACCAAATCAATGTATCTGCTCACATGGTCCTAAGTGTTAAGCAGTTTCTTACCAGCAAAAACCTAACTATGATAGGGCATCCTCCTTATTCACATGATTTGGCCCTAAGAGACTTTGAAGGTGTACTGTCATGGAGAATTGATTCTATGAAAGCAATGATTTATTGTACCAGTTTCGTCTTATTTCGTGTGCTTGTCACACTTCGTAAATGAATGAACACACTTTTAATTTATCGATTATTAAATTATTGAAAATTATATACTTTTATAAACGATTGTGTATTATAATTGCAAAGATTCGTCATTGCAGAATTTTCATGTCGTTATTTTGCCAGTAAAATTATTTCAGTCAATCAACCATAATCGTCAACATTTGTCCTGATTTTTAAAATAAAAAAATTGTAAATGTAACTGATCACAAATTTGCTATCAAGGCCGTCGAGCGAATGACTTCATTTTAGTCAGAGTATACTAATTAATAAAGTACTATTGTTTTAAGCAAGTTTTTCCCCTTATAAACGAGAATTTTACTAGTTCTGGTGAATACTTAATTATTTTATTGACTGTATTCTTCAAAAAATAAATAAATCTAGGAAATTTAAACACATTCATAGAATATTCTGATCTTAGAATTCAAAGGCGATCAAAAATCTTTGAACAATGCAAAATTACATTCAATCTGAAAGAAATGCTTTTTTCTTCAGTGAAATCAAATTTAAACAATTCTGTTAAGCAAGATTATTTTTTCAAAGAAAGTGAATTTTAAAATATGGCTTTAAAAATACATTACCCAGCAAATTTTGTTTCAAAAATATACAACTTAATGGAATGAATGAAGCAAGCTCATGACTTGCTAAGACTCATCTGAAGTTGATTATTTCACATATCTCTCAGCATGATAGTCAAACCAAAGTAAGGGAGACCAAAAACTAGTCGAAAAGTTTAAAATAATGGCTTCGTTACTCTGCGAAATGACAGATAATGTTGAAGATTCCGTAACTGGAATTAAAAAAAAGTGCTTGCTCTGACAGAAACGTATAGTGCCACTGACACCATTCAGTGACAACATTAACTAATTAATTGTAATTCAATTTCAATGAGTCATTTATATAACCTCATTCTCCTTTTGGACAACAACAAATATTTATAACTTGACATCATATTGATGTCTCGTGATAGAAATATTTTGTGTAGTAATTAAAGTAACTATATATGAAACATTTTCAAAGTTGTTTTCAATGCAGGATTCTCTTATGTTAAAATTGGTCTAAGTTTTGTCATTGAATATATTTTTAGTATGTGTATACCAGTTTTAAATTATTTGAGATGGACGAAAGCATTTTAAAATGTATTCTTTACTTGACGCCTTAGAACTTACAGTAGTTTTTGCTACATTTTATTAAAGTATCTAGTATCTTTCCAAGACCATTATTATTTATTGACTGTTTTGCATGAATAAATATTTTTGTTTATATTAACATTGATTGTTCTTTCCTTGTATCTTTCTGAAAACTTTTGCATATTTTAGTTTATGAAAAATCTTAGTCTAGATATTAACTTTTTCCTCTTGCGTAAATTTGGATTTTATCTCCCAACATGTGTTAAAACGTTAAGGTATTTGAATTTACTTTTTAAACACTACAAGTAAATTTTCAGATCACTTATCTTTTTGCCAATACATTTTTATTAAATGCCGTTTATATAAATTGCACAGGTCATTTCCAAATATCGAAACTTTAATAATACAATAAACTGTTTGTAAGAAAATAGCGATATAGATTATTCAAAAAAGTACTGCGTCACTTGGCATGCATAACTGTAAATCCATTTATAAAAATATTTTTCACATTAAAACAAATACAAAACGAACTAAGATTTTTTTAATATTTGGTGTACAACAAATAAGGAAATTTAATTAATAGTATAGAGTTATAGTTTGATCTAATTTTTCAAATTTCTATTTCAATTGAAGCCTGGGATCCAAAAAGTATTGGGACCCTTTTGAAATGAGAAATTTAACAAAAATACAGCGCATCAATATAAATTAACTTCAGACAACTTTTTTTTTTTTAGTTTAGAAGTTCAAACACATACACTTTCATCAGATAAGATTATTTATAAAAAAACGTGTTGAGAAACATAGATTGATCAGTTGGTGGTAGATATCTCGTAGTAAGTCAATGGAAAGAGGGAAACTCACTGTTCGCTGTATAGGAAAGATCTTTAAACTGAGTAAGCTTACTGTTTTTAACATCATTTACTGGTTCAAGGAAAAAAATAGTGTTGAAAACAAGCAAAGATCAGGGCGTCCAAGGATATTTAACGGACGTTAAGAGAGGTAGATTGTGTGTGTGAGGCTACACATTAATCTAAGAACTAGTTCAGAAAAAAATGACTTTTCATTCTAAAAGTAGTTCAGAAAATCAGTAAATCCTGAAACTGTCACAAATGTTTTGAGAAAACATAAGTATCAGGGCAGAATACCTCAAAGAACCTTACATCAGCAAAACAAATAGAAAATCTAGGTGGACATATGAAAAATGTATGTAAGGCAGCCAAAGGAATATTGTGAAATTAATTTTTTTTTTGATGAAAGCAAATATAACATTTTTAGATTGGATGACAAGCAAAGAGTTTCGCAGATATTAAACACAGCAATACATGTCAAAATTTACGGCCTACTGTCAAATATGGAGTGGGTTGTTAAATTGCCTGGGGCTGCATGGCAAACTCTGGTGTCGGGAACTTATATTTTATTGATGGTATAATGAAAGAATATATATCTACCTTGACATTCTCAAGAGAAATTCAAGGCAAAGGGCAAGCAAGCTAAGAATCTAAGGACATTTTAAATTGTACCATGATAATAACCCGAAATACACTGCAGATTTTTGCAAGTTATGGGTCCTCTACCACTATCCTAGTGGTATTAAGACTCCTGCACAAAGTCCTGGCCTTAATGCCAATGAATGTTTGTGGGATTATTTGCAGCAAAAACTATATGAGCATCACATTTCTAAGAAGTAGGACTTAAGAAAATCTTTGGGTGAAAAGTGGACCAAAATCGATAGAGCGCTTTGCAAAAAATTGATTCAATCCATGCCAAATAGACTTCGAGAGGTCACACAAAGCAATGGCAACCCAACAAGTTATTAATTTCTAAGTTTAATTTGTTTTTTCTTAATTTATTGGGAATTGCCCCTGTACTTTTTTGAACACGCTTTTTTAACTCGATTTCTTTTATTTTCAATTTTAACCATAATTGCATTAAAGTATGAGAGTTTTGTTCAAATTGTTATTTGTATTTACCAAAATAACATTTAGATCTTTTTTTAGTATGTTTAAGTAAAATATTTCTATAAAAGCTATGAACTGGTAGTGTGTCTCAATACTCTTTTGACTGACTGTATTTTTGTCATTATTTGATTACGATCATTTCTTTAGTATTCCTGCCATTTGTTAAACTGTATGAATGATTAAATTCTGAAAGGATCCCAGACTACCTTGATTAGAAGTACTGGAAAGTGTAAAATATAGAGCTTTCTTTAAGAAGTGTAATAATTTTTTTTAGAATTTATGTGTTATAGGCAACTAAAAAAATAAGTATACGATGAGTTCAACCAATTCAATCCAGCACGCTTCGTTCACGGGTTTCACTATTAGTACTGTAAGAATGTTTTTATAAATATTTGGTCTGGTTTCCCTACCTATCTTGAAAAAATGAATCTGATATATGTTCACAGCTGATACCTCACGAAAATTTTACTGAAGCCATATAAGTATTCGGCGTGCTATTTCTCTTTTGATGAGCTTTTCGGAAAATATTTGCATTACGTAGTCATTTTAGTGGATCAAAAATTCTTCATTGTGCAAACTTTCATACAGGTAATTAGAATCCGTATGTAGCCATTTTGAGAGGACCACCGCAACAGTGCTTTTGCACTGATGTGTCAGCAATGATTTTATTCCTTTGTAAGAAAATAGACAATTATTTTTCGATAACCTCTTGATAGAAGTTCCTTGATTTCTTTGCAGTAATTTGTTCTTTTTGACTACCCTTATATTTCCGAAATTTTTCCTGGTTAAATATTTTGACGATTTCTCACCCTGTCATCTCTGACGAGAGATCAGAGACGATCGCATTTGGTTGTCTTCAATGCTTCATGCAGCTCTAATTCGGGGTTATGTTTGGATATTCTTGCAGTTTATTTCTATTAAAGAAAACTCGGTAAAAAAAAATTAAACGAGTCTTACAGTAGACGATTATGATGTGTAACATCTGACATGTTATCGAGATAAATACGCAATAGTAAGTTAAATCCTGGGAAAAAAAATCGGGTAGGATTAAAAATAATATTAAATAGAACATATCGGAGGTTTGAACTCGGTACCTTCCGATTCGTAAGCTCGTAACTTACCACTAGACAAAAGTGATCACCCCTGTCCGGAGGCTGTTTACTGGCTTATTTAGATTCCTCCACAGTACTCCCCAAAAAGTGAGTCGGCGGATAGGCGAACGAACGAGATACTTTGTTGTTATGGCGAGCGTTGGAGTTGCTACTATTGCGTCAAGTGAGTCTGACGACTTTGCTGCGCTGTGTGGGTCCGGCGAATTTTGCATGCGCCAAATGAGTCTGGCGACTTTGCTGCGCCAAGTGAATTTTGACGACTTTGCTTGCTCTTCTTGCAGGTAGATGGCGCCATGACACATCAGAAGATTTTGCGTTTTTTTTTCCAGCCAAGGTCACCAATATCGGTGGTTTGAACTCCGTACCTTCCGATTCGTAAGCGCGTAAATTACAACTAGACAAAAATGATCACCCCTGTCCGGAGGCTGTTACTGGCTTATTTAGATTCCGCCACAAACAATTATATCTTTAATGAAAATTTTATTTAATTAACACTAGGAGTAATGGAATTAATTATCAAAAATAATTATTCTTGTTCTGTTTGGGGAAGAGTGGAGACAATAGGCTTATAACAAAAATATGACGCATACAGTCGCTCCAAGCCTAACTCGGAAACTATAGAAAAAAATTTTGTTTTACAAAAATACTTTGACTAAAAGAATTCAAATAAAGTAAATATAATTTTCTAATAGTGAATTTATTGCTCTATTAAATACAAACCAAATAACGCTATTTCATAAATTATAATGACAAATCTCTAGAGATAAAAATAAAAATTGCGGAAGAAAGAGAGCGCAAGAAAAACTCGGATATCTAACAATACAGCGCCAAATAATTGCAACCCTGAGTGAAAATTGTAGACAACTTCATGAAAAACAATGTAGTTGTTCAGCGGAAATCTCGATTTGATGTTTTTTCGTTTCTTGCAGAAAAAAACTTAATTTATTGAAAATGTCAAGCAAAGGGACCAAACGAGCATAGAGTTAAGGACATTGATTATTAAGCACACTGAAGATGGAAAGTCTGTGCAAGAAATATCGGATATTGTCAAAAGAAGTCATTGCACGGTTTATGACATAAAACGCGAAAAAACCAATAATCAGGTGGAACCCTAAAGAACCCCATAACAAGATTTTCACCGAAGTAGATGAGCGATATTTAATAAGAAAAGAGAAAGTAAATTCCTTCTTTAGCGCTCCAAAGCTAACTATTATTGCTGAAAAGGAATTAGGGAAAAAAGCTGGTCCATCAACAATTAGAAATGTGCTCCATAAGAAAAATCTCACTGGAAGAAAAGCCAGAAAAAAGCCTTTCATAAGTAAGCGAAATCAAAAAGTAAGACGTGAATTCGCAAAGGAGCATGAAAACAAGAATTTTTCTTACTGGAAACAAGTATTATTCACTGACAAGAGAAAATTCTATATATTTGGATCAGAAGGCAAGCCATATGTTTGGAGAAAATCGAAACAGGAATTGCGTAGACAAAACTCTTGAAACCAACTGTGAAGCATGGTGGCGGATCAGTAATGGTGTGGGATCATTTCCAGCTTCTGGTACAGGAACTTTGCATTTCATTGAAGGAAGAATGGATTAGAATGTATACCTTGACATTTTAAAAACAAATTTGCCACTATGTGTGCAAAAACTTTCGCTTGGCAATAATTTGAGATTTTATCAGGATAATGATCCCAAGCATAAAGCTTTTCGAGTGCGCGCGTTTCTGGCTCCTATATAATTGTCCTCACTTCATGGAAACACCACCCAAAGCCCAGACATAAAACCCATAGAGAATTTGTGGGATCATCTTAACAGAAAAGTCCGGGAACATGATGTTTCAAGTAAAATTGAGTTGAAATGAGTATTATTGCAAGAATGGGACAATATTCAGCCTAATTTTTGTGAAAAATTGGTACAACTGCCTAAACGCCTTCAAATGGTTATAAAAACAAAGGATTGCATACAAAGTATTAATTCGTTTGAAATATTAACTAGTTTTAAAAATCTTCTTAGCCGTCCGAGCTTGGATTGTGCGTTAATTTTTGTTTTGTTTTGTTTTTTACCATAATTTCTGGTTACTATGTAATAATTTATATGTTTTGTTATCTGTTTTTAATACTGCAATAAATATATTATTGAAAATGCATTTAATTATTTTTATTTAAAATTTTTTTACTTAATTAGTTGATTTTCTTTGATGTCCAAATTTGACTTGGAACGACTGTATACTTGTGATTTTAAAGTATTTAAAAACCGTTGAAAAACAGCGTCAATAACAATACCACTGTTAGTTGTCGAAATATTTCGATTTATGTTCATTTCAAGATTGAGTTCTTCATTCAAAAATGCTAGGAGCGGCTCAGCTTCTGGCAAACTAAAGTTAACGTTAAAACCCTCACTCAAAATCATGGGAAGCGATAAAAAAAGAGCAGAAACACCTTCGGTATATAGTAAAGTGCACAAAGAAATCTTTAGTATTTTGAACCGTTTGATTCGGAAAAATGCATACGACAACCGAAATCACTGTCCTCAGATTTCATACACAACGAGCCCTGAGACTTTGGCAATTGAGCTTAAGAATAGCAAGTTAATCCTGGATGAAGTCTAATAAGACTTGATGGTTTATGTGAAGTGTATTTAGAGTCAAATTAATGAAACCATGATTTTGAATTCGAATCTTTTGAAATGCTAAATTTAACAGTGTAAAAAAGGATGTGTGTGTGTGTGTGTTAGCTTGATAGCTACTAGAATTGGACCCAGATGCGACGGTAGCGAAGAGATATCACGAAGCGCTCTAATTGGTCAAATGAAATAATGCACACTTCCCGACATCCTGTTACACATTTTCGTCCTGTTTCACGAAATCACTCCTACTAATAACCAGCAACCGAGTTTAAGGATGTTACACATCAAAAACGCAAGGAAAACTTACCTGTCAAACAAATTTCTGGATGTGGTTTTTAATTGATTGCGTTCAAGTAACCGAGGTTGGCGAAACGAGAGAGTCTTCCTCAAGCCACTTAAAACCAAGGCTGATTGGAGTTAAATCTCTGATTGCCCAAAGTCTAAAAAATATTATGGTATGGAAATGTTCAGAATTTCTATGCTAATTCGGGTGTTGCACTCGTCAATTAAATGTGCTTTAAAATCAGGAGCTTAGCGCAACACCATTTAAAGTTACACCAAATAATGTCAAGCACAATCAGTCAATGCTGATGCAATATTCGGCGTGTTGTCCATTTTTAACCGACCTTCCTTTACTCTATTTATTATCTTTCTTATCAATTTCTACAATTATTTCACACTCCCCTACATATATTTATTTTTTATATATGTATCTTGTACAAAATTTCAATAGTTAATAAAATACTTTTTATTCATGCATGCAAGTTTACATACATTTTTTAAACTTATAGTGGATAACACTAAATGTTTATGCAGCATTTGGAATATTAACTCATTAATTCAATTTAATTAATGAATAAATGCAAACAAAAAAATAATAGTCCAGCACACACACACATCATTAATGGAAATGAAAACTACACTTTGTGTCCCAGTAGCACTACGGATAGCATGTTGGACTTTTAATCCAAAGGTCGACGGTTCGAATCCTACCTTGGTTGGTCAGATTTCTGAGGATGTGAATTATGAAATAATAAATAGTAACAAGCAAAAATAATAGTCCAACACCATATATGGAAAGAAAATTTGCTTTCGGTTTTGCCATTTAATATTGTAATTCTAAAATATATATATATATACACATTTATATTATTTTTGTAATTATTTAACAAAAGTGACAGAAAAATAAAATTTTTCTTTGTTCACCTAAGTAGGAATTGACTTTGTATATATATATTGTTTCACTTATATTCTTATAACTGCTTTAGTCATTTCGCATTGCACTTCATGATTTTTGTCAAATTTTTCTGTATTACACTGAGCATGAAGTACCAGAGTTTGCTACTCATGTAATTTTAGTTCAAATAGAGTTGCCTATTGAAGTTTCGATGCCACAAGTGATGCGACGTTTATCAGTAGATGTACATCTTAAATATCTGAAGTCTTTGCCCTGGTACAGTCTGGAGTATAAGGTGCCATTACATACATCGAACACGTCTGGAATGCAAGTGATGATCCAGAACTTCTTATTCTAATTTAAACAACTCTCCGGAAGTTTCTAAAATCAACCCTCTTTAAACAGCCAACTCTGAATGAGTTTATTTTTACTTTTTTTACACCGATGCAATAAGTTTGACATTGCATTATAATCAATTAAAATGCTACGCATTTAAATGTCTGCGTGAAAGTATATGATTGTTAGATAACGGTTTTTAGGATACATACCATAATGAAAACTTACTTATTTCAAGTTAGCATTTTACCTTAATAAAACTGGCTAGATAATAGAAATGAATTTCTTTTTTTTAAAAAAAAGAACAGTTGAATAACAATTTAAATAAAATAATTTTTTTGTGAAGTTATAACTTACATTGAAGGGATATTTGAGATTTAATGAGAGGTAATCTTTTGATATAAATCTGTGAACACTTTTTCGAGTTATCAGTTATTTGTTTATTTAATGATATATAGATTTAAAAAAATATTTAATATATGATGAGTGGGGTTTTTTTTGAAAAAATATAAGTGTAAAATATCATTATCACATTATTTACAAACAATCCTGATTTTGCCAATAAAATTTGTTAAATCAATCAATCGTAATCGTCAACAGTTAACCAGACCTTTTAAATAATAAATGTAAATTCAGTGATACATCAATTCGCTACTAAACCAATGAGACCAACTAAACCTTTATTTTTGTGTGAAATTCTAAATAACTATATTTTTTTAGCAAGTTTACCCTTTCCATACGAGAGTTTTCCCGAGTTCTGCTGGGTTATTTTAGTGGCAGTATTCTTTATTAAAAAAATGGATCCAGGAAATGTAAGTGAAGTCTTGTATTACTTTGTTCGTTTAGGTCGATGGAACTCAAAATATAAATCTGCAGTCGAGAAAATTGAGCATAGTGAAAACTTGTTCATCGAGCACACACCATTACTCTCTTTAATGAAATCGGATTTCAATGAACGTTTATCACAGGAATTTTCATTCGAAGATGCGACACTTCAAGACATTAGGACTCCTTTTCATGAAGCTGAACTTCTAATGACAAATGCAATCAATTTAATTGAAAATGCGAAGCATACTCAATCCTTGCTTCAGAATCTACTGAAACTCTCTATGCTTTCCTTTGAGGGTAACTGCGAGACTGTACTGAGAGAAACTAACGATTGCATGGAATTGTTTGAAAAAAAGGCTTCGTCAATCGGTGAAATAGCAAGCCGTTTTGAAAATGCCGTAAATGAAATTCAAGAAAGATTGCTTGCAAGTACGGAAACTTGCAATGCCACTGACTCGATTGAATGACAATATTGCTTAGTTTGCGATTTTACTTTCTTTTTAATGTCATTGGATTTTATCTCTAGCTTCATTCTCCTTTTTTTAGTCTAATAACACGAATCAATAATTTAACAGGGCATGCATATTTTGCGACACAGAATTGTAATATGGCAATTAAAGTAACAATACGTGAGGCCCTGTCGAAATAACTTTGCATACACGGCTAATTTTTGTAAAAAAAAAATATTAAAAATGTCTTCACTGACTGTTTTTAAGAACTTTACTTGTTTTCAATTTTTTTTAAAAAATGAAAAATTTTCAAATTAAACGGCTTCAAATTTATGCTGTACCTGTTACGTAAGAATTTGTTATTACATTCGCAAGTCACGATTGAAATGGCTAATGTTTTTAACTAGACCATGTAATTACATATTGACTTTTAAGAGAATAAATATTTTTGTATAGTTTGAAGTATTTCGTTCTTTTTTTGTAATGTCTATATGAAAAATTTCGCATATTTTTATGCTTTCTAAAAAGTTATGAAAGACAATCTTTTTTGTGCAAATTTGGATTTGAAACGCAGCTGCTTAAAAATTTAATTATTTGACGTACAAGTCATCTTTCAAAAGATTTTATACTAATATATTCCCAAATACTGGAGTTTTAGCTCTTTGTCTAACACGGTTCAGCTTTATCCGTATTTAATCATGACTATTATTTTGTAATGCAGAATTTTTCTATGTTTCTCAATATACATTTTGAGACGGTAACAAAATATATCGCTTTTGACTTTAATTAAGCTAGATAAAAATCAAAAAATAAGATCTGTTACCGTTTAGTTTAAAGTATATTTTTAGAAACGCAATAATTTTGGTAAGTAGGATATTTAAAAACGAATTTAATTTACAGTTGAAATCGTAGAAATATTAAACGATTCGAAACATTTAAGTTTGTCTCATGCTTATGGAAAATATAACTCTAGTCATACAAATATTAGTAAATGAATTCGAAGGATCTAATGATACAGCGAAGATCGTGAAGGAATTAATAGCGAAGCACACAAACCTCGGCTTATATTAACTGAGGGCAACTGAAGAAAACCACTTTATAATGAAAATAAACAGTTAACGATACTTAGTTTTGTTTTATTTATAGTTTTTTTTATTAGAATTAATATTTATCGTGCATTTTATTCAAAAGGTCCCCTTTGGACTTCACATGGCCTTTAAGAGGCTTTGGACAATCATCTACAGAAACCCTCTCTAACTACATTGAAAGTTTCTATCTTTGATTCCATTAAAAATTTTCTAATTGGATTCCATTTTCGTCACTTCTTTGCTGGCAATACTGTCCTCAAATTATTGAATGGATTGTGATCCAGTTTGCTGCAGTGACGATCGTCAAATTCTATTAAGTCCAGCACATTGTCTTCGAACCAACACTGGGGCATCTTCGACCTATGAGCAGATTCAGAGTCCTCATAATAAGTCCAACCATTTCAATAGAAAACTCATATTCCAGGGGTTTCGCTTTATTGGTACTAAAAGAGTGTTTTTTAAGAAATTTATAGGGCGGTTTTCATGCATTTCTACCAAAATTCGTGATATGAGTGTGTTCCTACTCGCATCAATGGTCAGAGTGTAAATCAACAATACTTTATTGAAACACTGAAAAGCCTTCCTGAAAAAATTCTTTATTGTCCAAACTTTCATTCTTGTAATTAGGATCCGTATGTAGCTATTATGAGAGGGCCACCGCAACAGTGCTTTTGCGTTGATGTGTCATCAATGATTTTATTCCTTTGTAAGAAAATAGACAATTATTTTTTGATAACTTCTTGATGGAAGGTCTTTGTTTTCTTTGCAGCAAATTGTTCTTTTTGACTTACCCTTATATTTCGGAAATTTTTCCTGGTTAAATATTTCGACGATGTCTCACGCCGTCAGCTTTGATGAGAGACCATAGACGATTGCTTTTGTTTATCTTCAATGCTTCATGCAGTTCTAAATTGGGATTATGGTTTGAGATTCTTGCAGTTGAATTGTTTTAAGGTGTTCGAATGGTTGCGACACTTTAAAAAAACAGATATGTGGATTTTGTTTTTTAAATTTGTTTAGTACATTTAAAGAAAATATGCTAAAATAAAAAAATAAGTGAAAAAGATCATTATTACTAAAATGGGAAAACATAGTTAAAAATTGACAATAAAATAACATAGACGTGGTCCATTCTGTACCAATGATTCATGGACAAATTTTCGATTTTTAAATTCTGATGTATTGTTATACTATTCAGTGTCAGAATGACCTTCAGAATAAGAGATATCTTAATTTTTACAAAAAAGTACAGTCTATTATTTTACAGAACTTACACAAAAAATTTCACATTTATTTGCTTTCAAAAAAATTTTTAGCACTTGCTAACACCGTGTGATTATTTACAAAATATCACATTTCGAGTAAAACGCCTTTTAAAGTGTGACATTTTGCTTAAAGTAACGGCATCTGCTTTTACTAAAGCACTTGTAGTTTTTGTTCTAGTGAACGGAAAATGATTTACAAACATCCACGCCTTTTATGGGATTTGAACCCAGACCCTATAGCACAGCACCCAGCGTCTCGAACTATACCGGATGGGTGACGATTCAAATCCTAAAAATATTAAACGATTCCAAAACATAGAAGTTCAGTCGAAGAAAATATCTTAAATAATCATGGGATATAAATTTCATTAGTGAGGCTGAATGCCAGTGAGTGAATGAATAATGTGGCATACTGTTCAGCTACACGAGACTTTCGAGGCGATGAACCTCGTAATTTTGAATCTCGGTCAAGTGAAGAGGATGGCACTCGAGCTAGAACCTCCTCTCCTAACTATCGCAAACACCAACGGGAGGACATTTCAGCAACGACAGATTTAAAGTGCATCGTTCCCCTTCACGGTGGGTCTTTAGTGATACACTGATCGAAATCATGACATGCCAGCCACGCTCCGTTAAATTGAACACTAAACTATCGCAGACTCTTAGTAAGGTTGAAAGATACTATGGTACACTGAAACTCTGGAAGAAATGGTTAGCACAGGAAATCTCGGCTTTTATTAACGGGAGACAACAGAAGAAAATCATTGTACTTAAGCCTTGCCATAAGTTCCAATAAAATTGTGAAGAAATTGAGATTTATGTTTGTAATGAAAGTTAGAGATACAATTCTTAATTTTATATCACCTTTAGATTTAAAGCGACGTGGTACGATTTAAACAAACAAATTTTTAATTTAAGGATTTTCAAAAAATTTTTGGTTGCCTCCTATGTGTGTATACTATGTAAAACAAATGTTGTGCTCAAAGCTAGGCATTTAATTTTTAAAGGAAATAACTTCAAATTTGTGAAATGATTTTAAAATGCTACTCCTCCTACAAAAATTTACGTACGCGCATGAAATTTGATTTACAAGTACAGTCGCTCCAAGCCAAACTCGGACACTATAGAAAAAATCTTGTTTTGAAAAAAATACTTTGACTAAAAGGAATTCAAAAAAGTAAAGATGGTTTTCTAATAGTGAATTTATTGCTCTATTAAAAACAAACCAAATAACGCTAATTCATAAATTATAATGACAAATTTAGAGATAAAAATAAAATTGTGCAAGAAAGAGAGCGCAAGCCAAATTCGGACATCTGGCAATAAAGCGCCAAATATTTGCAACCCTGAGTGAAAATTGTAGACAACTGCATGAAAAACATTGTAGTTGTTCAGCGGAATTCTCGATTTGATGTTTTTTCATTTATTGCAGAAAAAAACTTAATTTATTGAAAATGTCAAGGCAAAGGGGCCAAACGAGCATAGAGTTAAGGAAATTGATTATTAAGCACACTGAAGATGGAAAGTCTGTGCGAGAAATATCGGAGATTGTCAAAAGAAGTCATTCCACGGTTCATGAAATCATAAAATGCTACAAAACCAATAATCAGGTGGAAAATAAGCCTAAAAAAGCACATAAGATTTTCACCGAAGCAGATGAGCGATATATAGTGAGAAAAGTGAAAGTAAATCCCTTCCTTAGCGCTCAAAAGCTAGCTATTATTGCTGAAAATGAATTAGGGAAAAAAGCTAGTCCATCAACAATTATAAAAGTGCTCCATAAGAAAAATCTCAATGGAAGAAAAAGCCAGACGAAAGCCTTTCATAAGTAAGTGAAATCAAAAATTAAGACGCGAGTTCGCAACGGAGCATGAAAACAAGGATTTTTCTTACTGAAACTAGTAGTATTCACTGGCTAGAGCAAATTAAATATATTTAGATCAGATGGCAAGCCATATGTTTGGAGAAAATCGAATGAGGAATTGCTTAGACAAAACTCTTGAAACCAACTGTGAAGCATGATGGTGGATCAGTAATGGTCTGGGGATCATTTTCAGCTTCTGGCCCAGGAACTTTGCATTTCATTGAAGGGAGAATGGATCAAAATGTATGCCTTGACATTTTAAAAACAAATTTGCCCCTATGTGTGCAAAAACTTTCGCTTGGAAATAATTGGAGATTTTATCAGGATAATGATCCCAAGCATAAAGCTTATAGAGTGCGCGTTTCTGGCTCTCATATGATTATCCTCACGTCATGGAAACACCACCCCAAAGCCCAGACATAAATCCCATAGAGAATTTGTGGGATCATCTTAACAAAAAAGTCCAAGAACACGCTGTTTCAAGTAAAATTGAGTTGAAAAGAGTATTATTGCAAGAATGGGACAATATTCAGCCTAATTTTTGTGAATAATTGGCGCAATCTATGCCTAAACGCCTTAAAATGGTTATAAAAAACAGAGTATTACATACAAAATATTAATTCATTTGAAATATTAACTAGTTTTAAAAATCTTCTTAGCCGTCCGAGTTTGGATTGTGCTTTAATTTTTGTTTTGTTTTGTTTTTGTACCATAATTTCTGGCCACAATGTAATAGATTATATGTTTTGTTATCTGTTTTTAATACTGCAATAAGTATATTGAAAATCATTTAATTATTTTGCTAATTATTTTTATTTAATTTGTAAATTTTATTTAATGTCAGAGTTTGGCTTGGAGCGACTGTACCTGAAACTATGCATAACAAAAGCTGGTATGGGTTTTGCGATAACTTGATTGGTATTCGTACAATACTTCTTTTTATGAATGCGTATTGAAAATTCCTTAAGAAATGTACAAATTCTGAGTTCAATTATTTTTTTAAAAAATAAGTATTGCTTTGATTATAAAGTGCATACCAATTTTTGTTACAACTACTATAAAAAAATTCTTAGAAAAAAAATTCTTAGCATTTGGCAGAATAGAAAAAAAGCTTTAGCATTTTAAATGAAGAACTAGTTATTTGATCTTTTCGAGATAAGTTTAAAACTCTGATTTGAAATAGGGATGTAAATAAAAACGAACGCAAAAGTTAAATAATTTTGTGTTTTTTTAGCTTGGAGCTTTCAAATTTTGTCAGGTTATAGAAAAGTATATTAAAAATTATTTAAGCTAAAAAAATTAAATTTGATTTTTTGACCGGTTTTTTCAAGTGAAATCGTACTGTGTCCCTTAACATATTGCACATATTATTCAAAATATATCCCCTTTAGACTTCATGCGGGCTGTAGGAATCTTTGGCCGGTCATGTACCGAAGCACGCACTATTTCCATTGCTACATGCATTAAAATATGTTCTAATTGGGATGTCGTTTTGTCACTACTTTTTCCTACCATACTGACCGCGATAATAAGATTCCATAAAAATTTGGTCTGCTGGATGGCCCATCTTCGAGTTCTCTTAAGTCCGAAATATTGTCTTCCGACCAATACTGGGCGTCTTTGACATGTGAGCAAAAGCAGAAAATCGAAAATTCCACTCATTCTGTTCAATAAGCCAACAACATAATGAGTGAATCGAATCTCGAGAAGGTGAATCCGGGACTCTTTCAAAGCAGATACCCCAACAGAACTTCACCCAAACGAATGAGATTTCCTAAGATTTTACATTCGCTTTTAGGGTAGGATCCTTATAGTGGTTCAAAAATTCTTCATCGCCAAACTTTCACGACAGAAATCAGAATTCGTCTGTGGCCGTTATGAGCATGTCAACGTAACAGTGATTTTGTGTTAAGCAGTCATTGAAGATTTTATTCTTTTTTAAGAAAATGGAAAGTTATTTTTTGGTAACCTCTTGATCTAAGGTGTTTGCTTTTTGTCCTGAAAATGTTCTTTTTGACTTACTCTTATATATATAACAGATTTCCCTCAACAAGAATTTTGATGAGTTCTCATCCTGTCAGCTTTGAGGAGAGCTGGTTCTCGCCTACTATAGCCAAACGCATTTGATAGTCTTTAATGCTTCCTACAATTATAAATCGGAGTGCTAGTTGGGAATTCTACATTTGAAATGTGTTAAAGAAAAAAAAACTGCAAGAATAACTTTAGTCATACAAAATTATGGCCGTGGTTATCAATTGGTCATGATGAAGTAATCATATTTGTAAAAAAAAAAGAAAAAAAAAAAAATCCGCTAAGTCAGCGTTTCTCACACTTAGGGGGTGTGATAATCCTTTCAAGAGGGCGCGAGAAAGTCGAAAATGAATGATTTAAAAAAAATATATTAATTTACTGAAGGGAATCAAATCAAAATAATTTCTGAGATAATAAAAAATACACATTCACAATGATATAATATACTTACGAATGCATCAGTACTGTACAATGTATTTGATCATTAATTAAACAATACTAAGTTAAGAGCAAGTTTAATAATTACTAGTAACCCCCCCACCACACACACATGGGCTCGTACAAAATAATATGCAAAATTTAATACTTTCCTTGATAATTCGTACAGTTTATAATTTTAGTCGTATTGTAGTTTTAGCTTCAAAGTACGTTATTATTAAATAAATTATATTGTTATTGTATGGAGGGCCACATATATTATGATAGAAATTGGGCCGAAAACATTGAAAGTTTAGAATACTGCGCTAAGTTTCATAAGAATCATACTTCAGCTAAGACCAGGTCTGTGATGTGAGTTAAATCTATCATTTTCAAAGTCTAAATGGGCCATGGTGTGGTAGTTTTTAGTATGGGATACTAACTCTGGTGCTGCACTCGTCAAAAGAACGTGATTCAATATTACGAGGTCCGTTTCCAATGGCTCACTGTTGCTTAAACAGCGACACCATTTATAGGTATACCAAATCAAGTCAGACATAATTAGTCTATTGTTCTACCATACTGCGCATTTTTTCCCTGTTTCTTTTTTGCTCTATTTCAACATTTTTTTCTTACTTACATTCTTAAAACTGTTTTATCATTCTGGTTTATCATCCACTTTTGCATTATCATCCACTGCATTAGCATCCACTTTTGCATTATCATCACTAAACATTATCACTACTTTTGAGCTATGGTCCAAGTTTCAAGTCTCTAGCTTATCGTGAAGTTAGTTTAAAATAAATTACAAAAAATCCCCCCCCCCCGGGCAGAAATACAAGCCTCCACGGGGGCCCGGGGTCCAGACTAGAACATCTTTTTTCAAATTAACTTGCATTATCATCCATTTTAGAGTTATGGTCCAAATTTCACGTCTCTAGCTCATCGAGAAGTTTAAGATCAATTACAAAATTCCACCCGTCAGCCAAGAAAGCTAGCCACTTAGACCAGGACTGATGTAAGTTAAATCTTTCTTTTCTCAAGTCTAAAAGTTAGCATGGTGTAGTAGTTTTTAGAATAGGATAGTAACTCAGGTGCTGCTCTCGTCAAAAGTACGTGATTCAATGAGACGAGGTCCGTTGCCAAGGGCTCGTTGTTGCTTTAAACATCGACACCATTTATAGGTATATCAAATCAAGTTAGATATAATCAGTCAATTGCGCTACCATGTTGCGAACTCACCCCCCCCCCCATACACACACGTTTCTTTTGCTCCATTGTGCTCACTTTTTCTTTACTACATTCTTAAAATAGCTTTAGTCGTTTCACTTTACACTTCTGGCTTTTCTTCTAATGAATTTTGTCGGATATTGTATATTAGACTGAGCACGAAGTGCCAGAGAGTTTGCTACTAATATAATTTCAGTTCAATTAGAGATGCACATTCCAACCAATAATGTCACTTATGAACCAACGTTTACCAACAGATTGGAATCTTAAATGTTTTAAAATTCCTTATCTTGGCGCAGTCTAAAGTGTAATATACCATGTCTTTTCTCAACCACGGCTCTTGACTATGATTCAGGTTTACAAATTCCTTCTGATATAACTTTCGTGAGACATTTAAAAGCGACCTTCATAAAAATCAACACTGAATGGATTATTTATACTTTATTCCTACGAAAAAAAAGTGTTAGACTACTTTTCCAATCGCTTAAAATGCAACGCTTCGAATGTGTTCATGAAAGCGTTTAATGTTTTGGTAATAATCTGTCAAAAAAACATATTGAAATTATACTTATTTCAATTTACATTAATAAGATAGGGAATGGTATTATACTTAGTTGGATACTAGTCATAAACCTATATTTTTTTTAGAATTAGTTGAAGCATAAATGTCATAAAATTTAATTTCGAAGGAATATTTTGTCATAGTTATCAGTGATGAATTTTATAAATATTCAGCTGTAAATTCATTTAATTTTTATATACATATATAAACTATTCGATATATGTATATATTAACGAAGTGTAATTGCAAAGTTTATTCCCAGGATTTTCAAGCTTAATCCTTAATTTACCCACAAGACACTTCAATCAATCAATCATAATCATCAACAGTTATGTGGAACTGTAAAATACAGAGATATAAATTATTTGGTGCTCAAACTTGTTTTAAAAACAGACCATCAAAATTCATTTATTTCTGTGTAGGAGAATACTATATTTTCACAAGCACTTTTACCCTCCATAAATAACAAGAATTTTCCAAGTATTGGTGAAATCACTTTAATAACTGTATTCTTCACAGAATATATGGACCCAGTTAATTCAAACATATTTTCAGACTCCATTGACCTTAGACTTCATTGGAACTTTAAAATTATATATGTATGGGAGAAATTTTTACCATGTCAATCTAGGTTGCAACGTCAAGAAAGTTTATTTTCGTGTTTGAAGTCAGAATATTATGAGATTATTTCTCTGGAGTATGCGTTAGAAGGAAGGGAACTTGAAACGATGGAAGAAAATTTTCAAAATACTGAAATATTGATTCGGGGGTAAGCGATGTTTTGGAATCTCTGAAGGAAGTTGAAGAAATTGTCAATGTGTGAGCGTCTCCGTTGTGTTACTTCGCATATCTCTGATGGGGACTGTGTGACTCAAGTGACGGAAATCAACAATCTTATCGAATTGTGTGAAACAATAGTTGTGATAATGTGTGACACAATACATTTTGTTGAAGAGGCCGTAAATTGAGATTAAGGAAAAGTGCTTGTACTTCCAGAAACCTATATTACCTAAGACTCTGATTAGTGACAATGTTGCTAAGTTGAAGTAAAATCGGGAAATTTAAAGTGTCATTGAATATGTGCATTGTTTTCTCTCCTTTTTTTAGTATAACAAACAATTTAACAGCGCCCACATATTTTGTGATATTGAATTTCGGTATAGTAAATATATTAATTGCTGTCAAAATTATTTTACTTCTACGACTGTCTTCTGGTAAAAACTAGTCTAAGTATCGCCAATGAATATTTTTTATCTATACTTGTTTATATTTGTTTGACGATGAATAAATTTCAAGGTAAAAAATTAAACTGTCATTGTTGGCTTTAGAATTTGTAGTTGCTTTTGTATATCCTGTTAATATTGCCAATTCCCTTTCAAAAACTGTATAATTTTACTTATGCATTGATTATTTTTAACTAATAAATATTTTTACTAAAGATTGACGCTGTTCGTTCTTATCTTGAAATGTCTTCGTGAATACATTGGCATATTTTTAATTTACAAAAAAAGTTTAAGAAGCGTGTTTGGGTAAGTGAATTTGGTTATTGAGCACTATAAGTAATCTTTCACAACACTTGTTTGTGTGTCGATAAAATTTTCTTGGAGTTCGTTGAATACTGATTTTAATGGCACATTTCTATATAATGCACTTTAAGGTATTTAACTACTATGGCAAACTATTTATAATTCCGCCCATCCGGTATAGTGGTCAGTGAAGCTGACTGCGGTGCCGTAGGGACTGGGTTCGAATCCCGGAGAAGGCATGTATGTTTGTGTTGTAATCTCCTTTCTTCTGTCTGTGTTGTATGCCCCCGTGTTATACATTGCGTGTTGCAAGGGGTTTTATAAATGTTAAACGAAAAAAAAACTATTTATAAGAAACTATTATTCGGGTTTTGTATTTTGTCATGGCATTTAATTCTGTTAACCTCTATTTTTCATATTGTTCAATGTATAAATTTTGATATCGTTAGAGACCATGTTGTTTGTAATTTTAATTAAGCAATACTAAATAAGCGGGGGTAAATATATAAGACCCTATTTACAGTTAAATTCAATGTATTCCTTAGCAGACGCGACATTTTATTTTCATAATATAGCAAATTAAAACGAAACAATTCAAATGCTAGAAATAGTAAATGATTTCAAAACATTTACGTTTGTCTGGTGTTTATGGGGGAAAATATCTAAAATCTGTTGATACAAATATTTATAAATGAAGTATTAAGATCTAATGATACACAAAAGGTCTGGTTAGAAATAATTAGCATAGCAAACCTTGACTTACATTAATTGAAAGCAAACAGATGGAATAATTGCACTGAGTCACAGGTTCAAATTCTAAAGGAATTAAAATTAAGATCATTATAATCAGTTTGGAGCTAAGTATTATTCTATTTCTCATTTAGATTTTAACATATTCCCATTTTTTCAAAATGATCCCCTTTTAATTCACATGAGCATTTAAGAAACTACCCCTCATCTTTCGAAGCACTCACTACCATTTTGCTGTGCTTTCTTTAAAAAAAAATTCTATATTGGGATGCCGTTTCGGCACTCCTTTGCCTCCAATACTGATCACAATTTATAATGCATTGTGTTTCAACTAACAGTTGGCCATTTTCGCGATGTGAACAGGGGTTTTCGGTGGCAAGCGCTGTTGACCTTGGTAGGAGTGTATTTGATCCATCTACCAACCGATCTGTAGCTACGCTGTCCATACCTTAGACCAGAGGTCTTCAAACTGTGTTTCACGGATCCCTGGGTGTCCACGTATCACAAAAAAAAAATCGAAAATAAACTTATAAATGTTTTTACAATTTGTATTCACGTTTTTTATGAAGTCCGTATACCCTACAATATGTTTGTCTAAAGTGCGTCCCAAAAGCTTTTAAGATGTGGCCCAAACGCAGACGATGAATATATTTCAATTTACATATTTTTATTGAAAAATAAATAAATGAATACGCAAAATATGCGGCATAATTTTCGATTTAACTGATGAGTTTGAAAGAAGATCTCAAGTATTTCAAAAAACGAAGTGTATTTCAACATTTTCATCCCGTTTTCTCTAAAAATAAATAAATTACCTTCAAATGTTCAAATGGAATGCATTGAACTGAAAAGTGACTTTCAAAGTGATTTTTTCCTTGAAGTCTCAAATTTAAATCATTCAAATGTTCTGTTAAGTCTACTAAAAAACCTAAATCCAAAACCCAATCTTCGTCTTCAAATTCAGTCAAAGGTTTCCCTTTTGTTTCCATAAATAATTGTATTTCAGTTCTCAAATCATAAAATATTTTGAGTACTTTCCCCTTATAATGAGCCTCTAACTTCTGTATAATAAATAACATCTGGAAATTCAGTGCTTATTACCATAAGAAACTGTTGAAATTATCTATGATTACGTCCTTTTGCTCTTATAAATTTGTTTTTTATAATAACACTTGATACACTTTCCATTTTTTAAATTTTTTACGTAATTTGACTGATGAAAAATACAATGATATGCCATCAAGATCGTATTGCCGGCAGTGACGGTTTCCCTATTAACCATTTTAACGTGTCCCCATTTTTACTAACCATGGTAGGGGCTCCATTGGTTATGATAGCTGATAAATTTTTCATAGATAAGAAAAACCTTTTCATCGTCGTTTCAATTGCACAGTTCGATAGCACCTTTTTCTGAACTTTCCGGCGTAAATTTCATGGCATACTAAGATGTTTTTATTTAAATTTTTAATTCAAAATAAAAGTCAACGAATCGATTGTATATGAAAAATATTGCAAACATTAATTTTTGTCAAATAAAAATGTGTATAAATTTAAATATTTTCATAATTTTCGATTGGGTCGCATTTTAAAGGCTTTTGGGCACACTTTAGACAAGCATGATGCTGCTCTAGACTCTTACTTTTGCTGAGATTTGAGAATTACTATTTGATTTTACTTTTGTAAAGTTTTGTATCCCAAATGTTAATGTTATTAATGAACGCAGTGTAATAAAGAATAAGTTTTGCAGATAAACGAAAAATTCAAAAAGGAAACAAAACAAGCTTGCTGAACCAATGAATAAAAAATATATAATCTTTTTAAACTTGGCTTCACTCCTGGAACCATCAATGGAAAATCTACTTGATACATCATCAGGTACACCTACAATTGAAATTATATAATAATAGATCCTACACCACAAAAAATGTAGAAGAGGTAGATAAAGTTCAGATGCACAAGATGACATCCAAGCTGATTCGTATGCTCAGGTAAATTTTCAAAACAGAAACCATCTTGGATCAGAATATATTAATGATACTGAGTTATGGTGAAATGTTACCGAACACGTATGAAATTTCGGGTGTAAAAGAAATTTCCGAAATGTCAGCACTTTGACAATTTTTTGGCTTCCTGCAGACACTATGATTATAGTAAAATAAAATTTTCCCTCCCGATGATGTTTCGAAAACAAGTAAGCGGTGAAGTAATCTAAAAAGAATGGCTATGTATTCGCCATCCACAGGAAATGTATATTGTTTTTCATGCCTCCTATTTAGAGAAACATCTGCTTTAGAAACTCAATTTTTGGAAGGACTTTCTGATTTGAAGAATCAGGCACAAAGAATAAAATGCACGAAGACAGTTCAACGCATCGGGAATGCGACCAGACATTTATTTCTAGATGTACACATAATTGAATTGGCAGTTCTTTGAAAAGACAATTTAGTAAAGAACAAGAATATTGGATCAAAGTTATCAAATTTCTTTCATCACTCGGATTAACGTCTCGCGGTAATATAGAACATATTGATTCTCAACATAACGGCAACTGCTAAGGAATATTAGAACTAATCGCCCTTTTCTCAGTTCTTATATTGCGGGATATGGCAATAAAGGTTGAGGAAATATTCCTATTTGTCTTCTACAATATGTGAAGAAATAATTGAAATAATGGAAACTATATATTACAATGGACATTCAGGAAGTTAAATACTTTTCTCTGAGCATTGATTCTACACCAGATCTATCTCAAATGGATCAATTTACAGTAGTGCTTAGATATATGAGAGTATTTGATGGTGATGTCGCACAATGCTTTCTAACGTTCATTCCCATAAAAAAGTCACACTGGAGTCGCGATTGCCAGCACTGCTTTGACCTTCTTAAGCAAATGCAGCCTTGATATAAAAAAAAAAACTTAAGGAGGCAATTTTATCACAAAGCAGCAAATATGTCGGGATGCTGCTTTGTTCCATGTATGAGTTTTATGATGCACAGAGGATTGAATGATTATTTATGAGATTTATTTTTACGAGTCGTTACAATAAAAAGCGTTTTACACAATTCCTTTTTAAAACTAACATTCATATTTTTACATTGAACACACTTTCAACATGGGAGTGGTCACGCGAAGCGCTAAGTAACCCCAGGCTCCGAAATCGTTAATCCCGGAAAAACTGTGTATTTCTTACCAATAGCATTTGACACAGTATCCTCCTATATGACAGTCTTCAGAGGAACAAAATGTATTTGTCACATATCTCCCTTTTTTTCGGAGTGGCAAACGTTTCTTTACAAAATCTTAGAAAAAGCGATGGACATGAAAGGAAAATGAAAATGCCTGAAAATGACATTCCTTTAGTGTTAGTGACAGTGATTTGCGCCTTTAATAAGGTCTCGCACATTTAAATTCAGTTTTATTGGATTTTTTCTCAAATATCAAACAAAAATTGAACAGTCTTTGAAAGTAGGCAAGTATTCTTTCTCATAGTTAAGTTATTCACTTGAATTGGGATTTTTATGTGTAAAATAAAATTAATTATAAAAAAAGAATTGGGGTGATTCAGTCATCCCGCGCGACCATTAACGTTAGTATCGAGTGCCCACGTGCTCTCGGATTAAAAAATAAAAATAACACAATTTATTCTTCACCGGAAGTTTTCATTCTTTTTCATTATTTAACATTAATTCTAATTCTGTGAGGCTTAAAATTACAGTTGATTGTGCAAAAGAGTTGCAGTCTATGGACATCATCTCTTTGGCAAAATTGTCTCCAACGTGGTTTCTACGATCTCAATTGTTACTGGCAAAATAAGCTGTCTTCGCCAATAGTGTGAGGCTTTTACATTTGGTATTTTGTATGATAATTTATAAGAAAATAAGTAAAGCACACAATTTGCCTGTCCTCATGTGAAGTGGTGCTCTGAGGTGGATGCGATCGACCACGTCGGTCCATCGCACCCTCCTGCATCCGACGGTCACATATCCGCATTACAGTTGCTTGGTTTTGTCCAAAACGACTACCGATTTCCCTGAAAGATAATGCACCTTCTTAGTAGGCCATTATCCTTCCTCTGTCGAACTCGGATACTTGATCAAAAGCTGATCGCTGTTTTCTACGAGACATAACTGATAGTTTTTTTTGAAAAAAACCACAAGAAAAACACAATTGCCGTATTTGAAATCGTCGAAATCTCCAAGCCTTAAATAGCACTTTGAGGTGGCGCCACAGGCGTGCGTGATGTGTGTCTGCGCTGAAATTCTAATCATTTGCATATCTCATCTCCGCTAATGAACGTTGTAAATTTCATGTTATTTGCGTGTTTCCTTCAAGGTGTTACATTTACGGTGGACAGCAGTTGTATTTTTGATTGTCAGTGTTATTCAAATGAAAAAATATTATTTACTTCTCGTATTAAAATTTCTTTAGTCGCTTATAAAAAACGATAGCAAAAAAATGATGAACTTTTGAGTACATTCTTTAATTATTTACCATACATAAAAATCTTAAAAGCAATTGCTCGAAATTGATATACAACGTAATTATATTTATCATAATGATTTTGTTCTTTGTTATTGTATTATATTAAGATAAATTTGCTTAGTAATAAATGAAATAGTCTGTTATTGCTAAATATTTTCCTTATATTGCTTCAATCTGTTTAAAGAATTTTCAAAGAAAAAATAAGTTAATTTTACTTTTATAGACACTTTTTTTCTTTTTATTGAGTGTAACATATGAAATAAACATATAATTTTTCTAATCTTTTCTAAAACTGTTAAAATAGCCATTATTTTGTAAGATTATTCTTGAAAAACTTGAACAATTTTTCTTTTGCACATTATTGCCATTTTAAGAGGATTGTTATTGCCATTTTTTTTATTGTAGTGACATTCTTAATTAAGATATTTTACACAGACATTTGAAGGAAAATTTATAATGCAATGAAATAATAAATTATGTGTATAGTGAATTACAAAAATACATAAAAAATTTATAATATCTTTATAATATTGTATAACATTCTGTATGCTACTTATAAAGTTAATCAAAATGCATATTTTAATAATTTTAAAAATTGAGTTAATAAAATCTGCAGTTTAATACGAAGCAATTTTAAGGAAATGTTCTAGACGCTTTAAAGATTTTACAAAAAATACAAATATTTTTAAAAAATACAATTATTTTATTCAATGCAAAAACATCCTTTAGATAAATTGCAAAATTTTCAAACGTGAATTTTAAATTTCGAAGGACAATTATTAAATTGATAATTAATTTGAATGTATAGTGATATCAAAATAAGGTAGAAATAGTAGCCTTACAAGCAAACAACAATGACTTTTTAAGCCTTAATAACTTCCAAAGAAATTCTTAAAATTAAGTTACCATCTTATAAAATAATGTGTTTATTTGTGATCGATACATAAAGACTTTAATTCTCAATCGTTTATTGCAACGAATACAAATCTAAAATATACTGGGAATTCTTATTTCAATATCTTACCAAAAAAGTTTCAGAACATAACCAATAATCCAAGGCATAAATGAGAGGCTTTTAATCAAGTTTTGTAGAAGGCTGGTGCACTGAAAATTAAAAAGTCGGTGTTGTTCAATTTGCAATAATAGTTTTTTTTTTTTTTTTTACGATTGCAATTTTTAAAAAACCCTTTAAAACGCGTTGCACGGGTTCACGTTTCCATCTGAAATCCCTTGTTTATTCGCGCACACCCGGCTAGGTTTGCGGTAGAAAACTGAATAATCAACATACATTGATTTCACACTAACTATTTTATTGTTACCAAAATATCAATTAGACACAATAACAATCTAATTAAGATAAAAAATCAAATAGTAACCCTCTCCTCCCTCTTGTTTTTGTAAAAAAGTGTTTTGATTACTAGATGTAGTAACCCTTTTGAAGCGAGTGGCTGTCGCGATAACAAGCTCCGAACCAATTTAACAATTGATAATTTATAGATTATTAAAGTTTTCTTCTTATTAACTTTAATTGAATTATTATTGCAGAAGAATTTATTGAATAATTAAAACAAACCTGCAAAAAACCGAAGAAAGCCTGAAGTATACAGTACCCAAGGTTGCGGGTTCGACCCCGGCCCAAGACGATGGATTTTCATGATTCTTAATATCGACAGCTACCATGTCGTATGATTATGTGGCATGTAAAAAATCCCTTGAATTGCCCGTTTGGCTTGGGTGCTCTCGGCAAAATTAAATTCCTAAGTTCGATTTCGCATCATCAGAGCTCAGATGCCTCCACCTGGAGAGGAAACTGGGCGTCAAAATTACTTGCGACAGTTGATTTTGCCGTATACAGTGCCGCCCTAAAAAATGATACCAGCTCTTGGGAAATGAACTAGGTCTCCAAAGTTAAAAAATACTAATACGTAGCCCTATTAAAAAAAAAGATACTACAGTGGCAAGGCGAATAAAGAAAATAGCACAATACTGTGAACATGAACTTTTGTCTCGATTAAAGTCGACTTCTTATAGTTTTACGTTGCAATTAGATGAATCCACAGATGTTGTTGTCTTAATTTTAATTGTATTGTTTCGATTCGTTTCCAACTCTTCGATCTAAGAAGATATTTTTGTTAGTAAGCTATTCGTAGGAGGACCAATTGGGGGAGGAAATTTTTTAACTTATTTGTTCTTATATGCGAGAACATGAACTAAGACTGGATTTATGCTCACATATTTGCACAGATGCTGTTTAATCTTTATTAGGCCGAGAAAAAGGAGCTATGTTCCGAATTATGTCAATAGCTCCACATATTGAACATTCTCACTGTTGTCTTCATGGACATAAATTAGTTGCAAAGAGAATGTTAAAAACGTTAAGGAATACTTTGGATAAAGGAGTTCAGATAATTAATTTTATCAAAAATAACGGGACTTTAGATTGCTCAGTTTATTATGCGAAAGGATATCTATCTATCTATCTATCTATATATATATATATATATATATATATATATATATATATATACACGTAAAATCTTATCATTAGATGCGGAAGTGGATGGTCCGAAAATGCTTTCCTCAACAAGAAGAATCACATGACTGGATCAAAAATCCATTTCTTTATTTCAGTTAAAGTCAAAATTTGTCACTGCTAGAACAAGAACAACTGCTTCAACAAGTAGAGCACAGAAAAAATTTTAAAGGTGGGAGTCCATGTTCGAAAGTCCCCCATCTCGTATGATTCCTTTAAGACGACACCGATTGATTCTTCCAATTTTGTTAACAAAAAACAGTAAAAATGAATTATTGAATTATTAATTATCATTAATTAATAAAATAAATTAATTGCAACTTTTTGATTAAATATTACTTTATGAATACATAGGATTATCATCAATCGAAAAAAACTCAAAGGCTTTGGGGGTGCCCGGACGCTCAGGACACCCCCCTTGTGTGCATCACTGGATTGAACTATCAACAGATTATTTGTTGAAATGTACTGTAGTGAACATTATTACTAAGTCCAGTTACTTCAGACATCTAACCCATTGATGACGTCAGAAACAAAAATCTGATACTGACTGCCTTATTGATTGGAGGGGGGGCGAGTTTTCAATGAAATTCATTTCCTCTCCACTCCGAGAAAGATATTTTGGGGTCCACCAAGACATTTAGGGTGCCCTCCTGAAGATTAGCAATTAATAATTATACACGAAAATATTTAAGATTGGCTGACAGTATGCAGTCTAAGTATTCTATTGTCTATAACTACGAGAACTAACTTAATATGAAAATGTTTTATTGTTTATTGTATTTTGTATTGTTTAATTATAAATGCATCATTTGATATTATATTTGTGGCTATTATTATTGTGTTTGTATCTTGCATCTCGCTTAAAACGCGGTTTTAAAAGTATGTGTTTTTTTATTTATTTATGTAGGTAAGTATATATATACCATATTCATTTTTAAGTTATAATAAATATTGTACACTTTTTCCTTACCGTACCAT
>BMAO01027897.1:0-18611 GCA_019973975.1 Trichonephila clavata
AGCTACTGGCGCAATTTGACAAAATGCATTATTATTTTTTTGCCAATGTGTGAGTGAATATTAAAGTCGCACTTTTTCAGCTACACGAGGGCTTTTGGCTACGGACTTCGTAATTTTGAACCATGGTCACGTGACGAGGACGACACCTGAGCTTGCACCCCTCTCTCTCCTAATTACCACACCACCGGGAGGACGCTTGAGCTCTCGACAGATTTTAACGTGCATCGCACCCCTACACGGTTGTCTTTAGTGGTGCTGGGCTCGAACTCATGACACGCCAGGCACGATCCGGTATCTTGACCACTAGGCTACCGGCCCCATTTTTTCTGCCAAAGGTGTGGACTCTAAAATTGGAATTTACTGCCGAAATTAAAATACTCCTCAATAGATTTAAACGCTCAATTTAGGACAACAAATTTAAAGAATCTACTTTGCACATAGATCTTAACAATCTTGCAAAACAATGAATAAGAACAACAATTCACCTATTTCAATAAAATTAAACAATCTTTCTTAAAACAATAGATTTAAAACAATCTGAACCGCACAATAGATTTAAACAAGGCGCTTAACTTAGCAGATTTAAAAAAATACACACAGCAGTAGTAAAAAAAATGTTTGCAGAAAATGCTATGGTAAAAGTGAATGAAAAGTATTAGTGGAAAAATTATAAAAAGGCTAATTTATCTCACATACAAAACGCAGCAGCAAAAACAAATAAACAGTAAAAATGCGTTAAATCTAAATTGCTTTTAAAAGTCACTCTAACAATTTTTGAGGCATTTATCTGGAAAATTATGTGTATATAAGTTCATTTATCTACCCTGCACTAAATTATACACATTATCTCTTTGTCTACTTGTAAATATATCCTATTTACGGTATATACAGATGTTTGTTATGGAACGTTTGGTTCTATAACGTTAAAAGATAGAAATTTGCTGCAAAGAATTCGAAGAACAACTTTTATTCCATTAGGCTTAGCTGCGCTAACATCAAACGTTGCAACTAGTCTGATGTCAAAATACGGACTGTTGCCAATTTGGTAAACTGAAGAATGTTACAAATTAATTGCTGCCAGATTTAAAAGTATAAAATATAAATACAGTAATTTTATACTAAATACATATTCCTATGTTACAAATGCATAAATATAAAATTATGAAACTCATTTTTAAATGTTTTATTTTACAAATTATAATGTTCTATAATTTTATTAAATGTCTGTTTTTATTAACTCATTTGGCTTGAGTGGCCTTTAGTTGGCTGCGAGTTTGAATAATATTTGTCTCAACAGGTTCAATGAGTAAATGAAGTATTTGTTCCTTTTAAATATCTTCACTATTTAGACGAAAACAGTTGAATTCGAAAATGATATATCTTGGAAGAGTCTTCAAGAACTATCTGTTCTTTTCTTTTAAATTTAAACGTTCAACCATGAAGGTAACATCTTCTTCACACATATCCTTTTTTCATCTTAATTTCAAGCGTTTTGGAACTTCCCTATATCACAACCCATCCCATGACTAATTCTGTCGCCAAGGCTAAACTAAACGACATTTTCCCGGTAACATCAATATAAAAAGTTTTTTCTTCCCTCTCCCTTATTTTTTAATCCCTTTGCGTCTCTAAAATCTGGCAACTGTCTCATCCATCAAGCCCAATCGCTTCACCCCTATCACCGTTGCGGTCGCAGTGCCATAAATTTTGGCTAAGAAACCGTTTGGCGGAGTGGAGAGTTCTTTGAGTTACGGTCGCAATTTTCAAGACTTTTTGAGTTACGATACCACCAAACATTGACATCATCCTGTTTATTTTGATGCTGCCATAAGTTTGTGGAAATTTTTGGTGAAAATAATCAGGTTTTTACTACGAAAGAATGAAAATGAGAGAGGGAGAGAGAGAGGGGGCATTTCAAATTTGAAGTTAAAAAAATATGTTATTTGAACTTTTCACACGTGGTTAATCTGGAAATATTGCAATCATGTGAATTCCTTAACATTCATTTCTTTGAAATATCTTAATGTTACTCTAAAATCCCTATTTTAAAAAAAAAGAAAACACTCTATCGGAGGTTTGAACTCGGTACTTCCGATTCGTAAGCGCGTAACTTACCACTAGACAAAAGTGATCACTCCTGTCCGGAGGCTGTTACTGGCTTATTTAGATTCCGCCACAGTACTACACTTAAGTATACTATAATACATTCATAAATTTCATTAAAAATAAATCATTGTGATTAATTCCTGTGTAATTAATTATGCACACGATTTTTAATATTAAAAAATAATTCAGTATTACATTTACATATTTAAATTATAAGCAATTAGAATGGTAATTGTTGATTAATACGATTCAATCTTGAGAATTTTTAAAATTAGCCTCTTTATTATTCAAACTACCTTTTGACAGAATTTATAAGAAAATGTTCTTTCTTCGCAAACCATTCAACTACATCGAAATTGAATCAACCTGTCAACCCTAATCCAAATATCATTAAACACGAGGTTATATCTAAAAATATGCAGATTTCATTAAGAGGCATTTATCTATAAGAAAAATATTCATTTCACTTCCATAAAAATAGCGTCTATCGCCATCGCAATCACTCCTGCATATTTTTTCCCACGATCTTAAGCATATTCGTCCCTATATCCTTCCTCAGATATCTTGATTCACGTATTTTATGAACGTCTAACACGCCAAAGATGATTCTTTTAAGAGTCCCTCCCTGTAGGTGTAAAAACTACATTTACTACACGGGAGTTTTCTATAACATGGAAAACAGTGGCCGTAGGTGATAAGCTCTCAGTTTTGGAGAAAAAAAAGTAACGGCGAAAGAGTGTGTGCTTAACAACCTCTTGTAGGGTTGTTGGCTTACAGTTAAGTGTTTTTCCTATCTGAAATGGATCTTTTAGAAAAGGCTTTTGGAATTTTATGCCCTTTTCAAGTATGTGAACAAGTGGCTCCTTTAAAATGAGTTTACTCTTGGATAAGGTTGTCAATCTGTTCCGAAGAGTGATAATGTAGTCTCAATGGAAGACGTATATTGTAGCTATGAATCTTTCCTTCTTGATTATCATTTCTTTCTGTTTTTCCAAAATCGACGGCTGATCGGCTGAATTTCACTCTCAAATCGAAACAAACAATAAGAGTACGCTGAATGGCTAACTTAGCTAAAGTGGCCCGAGAAACACCAATAGCTAAGACTGCTAAAAATTAATTAATAGTATTCGTCAAGAAATCTCAAACTCAAACATAATAAAAGTAATATAAAAAAAATTGGCTGTTATAAAGACTGCCGATAGAAGTGAAAACTTAGAACTTTTAGTATTAAAATTTGAAATTTCATAACGTTTGAATTAAAATTATCGACATCAATCTGGTTTTCACGTCTATTGACACTCCGAGCAACAATTGTATGCATATTTATATGGTTTTTTATTATTCAAATATATATTTTGGGCTGTACAAGATCATGACAAAATATAAATATAATTCAATTGAAATAACAATTAATATACAATCATATTATTTATGGATAGTATTTGTATTTACTTAAATTTCAATGTACTTGATTTTTAACATTATTTTAATTGTTTTCATCATTGTCATCATTAATTTCAACAATACTTAGACTTTTTGTAATTTCAATTAATTCATTTTGTTCTAAAAAAATGCAATAGGCTTATGGTAACTAAAGTAAGAAAGGAAAATGTTTGATTCAAATTTATCTGTCGCCTAAAAAAAACCGCATCGATCGTCGTTTTACATTTTGTAGAACTAATTTTTCGAACATTGGAGATATTTAAATTAAGTATTTCATTTAGAAATTCAATTAGTGGTAGATTTTTATCATCTGCAAAATTAATATTGAAGTCTCCACTTAAAATCATCGGTACGTTATCATATTTTTCGCCAAATCTTTTTTCGAGTATTTCAGAACCTTTAGATAATCATTTTGCAAAAAATAGCAAAGCACATATTTTATTTTTGACAATTTAAATTAATAAATAATGATTTCGAAATATTAAATTTTTAAATAAAATATTTAATGAAATTAAAGTCGGAGCCGTTTTCATTATTTTAAACTAAAGATTTTAATGATAAAAGGTAATAAACTATAATTTTGCCTTAATAACCATATTTTAAACTTCAACACATTAATCTTGAATTATTATTAGGTTTTATAAAATTTTTAATTTCTAAATCTACGATAAAAATATGATTGAACAACTAGAACTCTGTTTTACCGCGGTAGTAAGAAAACGTCTAAGCCATTGTGAAATGCTAATCCGGATTGTGTGATGCATTGCAGAGGTTAAATATTAGAAAATAAATAATACAAAATTTTCAAACGCCAGAATAAATACGAAGATTTAAAATAATTTTAATAATATAAAATTTTCAAACGCAAAATAAATACGAGTATTTAAAACAATTTTCTGTTATTTATTTTTTTATTTTGAAAATATTAGTATATTTATTTAGTACTCACTATTTACTGCACAATGATTCTTCAATCAAACGATTCAAATAATAATCAAACAAAAACGCTATTTCAACAATGCACATTGAAGTTTTCGCTAAATCCATTCAATTTCACTTATAAGATATACACAGCACTATACGTCAGCTGTATAGCTACAGATATACTGCTATAAGCATGTCGATGACGCGAACGCACGAGATTTCACCCATCCAAAAGTGTCAAAGGCGAACAGCACACTGCACGTGCGCCAGTCAGAGCATGTCAGTGACGCGAACGCATAAGATTTTCCCCTACCAAAAAGTGCCCAACGTCGCTAAAGAAGTTTTCACTTCAAAAATTGAGTCAATTCCTACTTTTAATGGTTGAATAGAAAGTATTTTATTACGATTTAAAATTTAAACGATACATATTATAAAGAGAGGAAGAGGAAAGTGTCTCTCTCTCTCTCTAATAGTAGGAATTGAAAAAAGAGCATGCTTTGTCTGCATTGTTGTAACAATGCACATCCATTTGGCTAGTTTGGCTGAAAAACTGGTTTTCGACGCCAACTTTTGTCATTGTTTTAACAGTTACATTGTTACAACAATGGAGACGAATCTAACTTGGCGTCGAAAACCGTTAATAATTAACCGTTAATGATTAATATAATGAATTAATATTTGAAAAAACTGTATTAATACCAAGTGTCATCCACTACAGGTTTAAAAAAATTTATTTGAACTTTAATGGATGAATAGAAAGTATTTCATTAACGATTGAAAATTTGAACAATATATATAAATATATATAGGGAGAGAGTGAGCTAATAGTAGAATCAAAAAAATAAATATCTGTTCACAAAAATTTTCAAGTTGGGGGGGGGGGGTCCATGGTCGAAAGTCCCCCTATTCGTATCATACCTCAAAACAACACCAATTGATTCTTCTGATTTTGCCGATTTTGTTAACAAAAAAAAGTAAAAAATAAATTATTTAATTCATTATTAGCATTAATTAATAAAATAAATTGTTAATTACAATTACTTAATTAAATTTTACGTTATATATATATAGGATTATCTTAAATCGAAAAAAATTCAAGGGCTTTGGGAGGGGTTCGAACCCCTAAGATACACCCCCCCCCTTGTGTGTGCCACTGTCTGTATCAGAAGTAGAAGACAGTATTCGGGGTTTTTTCGCCTGTGAGCTAAAATATCAATTCTAAGCAAAAACTGTTTTGTTGCCTAATTTTTGTTATTTGCCTAAATTTTACACGTCATTATTTAAACTATACATTTAAAATAATTCATGTTTTTTTTTAATTTTAAAAATCGGACCTATGTAGGAGACGTATGTTATACCTTGCATACAGAGTTATATTTTGTACACATTATAAGGACAGCAACAATTGTGTATCACTCTATAGGACATTAATAAAGATACTTATCTACAAGTGTATTTCCTTGATTTCATTTTAACAGTTACGTCTGTACTAACACATCAAAATGTGTATTTTAATTTCGTATACAACAGTAATAATACTTTAGAGGAATTTATAGATTTAACTGAAAATTCCTAGTCACTTGAGTATTATCAAAAAGCAACAATGGTTATGCACAATAAATGTTTTTCATTTCCAATAAATAGCCTACTTGCACAACCAGTGGTATATCAATTCAAGAAATACGTTTTTATATATATACTCGTACATACCTAATTATCTACCTCCCACAGATTATACATATGTATTACGAATATATTTCTCATTAAGAAAAACACAACTAAAAATTAACAACAATTGATGATTATTAAGAGACTGATATCTTTTTAAAACACATAAAAACATTTCTTTCAAACTATGATGATGATATTTAAATGATAAAATGCCACCGAAAAATTATTCTTTTTCTAAGTTTGTTTTTCACATTTCTCTGGAAATTAAATACTCGAGGACAAACTTTGTTTCTCAAATTAAAATATGTTTTCATGAATTAAAAATAATATATTATATTTATTTAAAGTAAGGTATAAGAAAAAACTCGTTCTCCAAAATAAATATGACTTGTAGTGGCAATTATTTATTGGTTCTACGATTTAAAAAGTGTTATTGTTTGAATAGTTACATAAAAAAAGTTTTTAAAGTATTCGACCTCCTCATAAATGCACGTGAATATGAAATATTTAATGTCTTATACAACTCAAAAAGTATGTACACACATCGGTAAACACAGAAACTATTCTAATTAAATATTTTGTTTGTAATAAAAATTTTACTTTCAGATTTAAAACACTTCTATAGCAAGCTTAGAATACGTGTCCATACGAAAACGAAAAATTTCCTAAAATTTAAAGGGATTTCTCACACATCGCTCTAAAAAAATAAAATATCTGCCATTTAAAGGGAAAATAATACTTCTACTCAGAGAAGGGTGGTCTCTTAAAATCTAACTCCCTCACCCATAACCATCTACCAGCGACATCTCGGTTTTTATCAAAAAGTCGAAGCACCCCTGTTCCGAGAAGACTCCATTAAAAACAACAAAAATCTTATTCTGTGAGATCTTAGCCAACATTCCTTATTGGCGGCAGCGGTTGTTTTCTATTCCATTCAATCCCCTCTTCCCCTTTTTTCAAAGTGAACATAAACAGCTAAATCTGTCGGATGAAATTCTCTGTTACAACAAACAAGTGAGAGTAAACGCCCTTTTCATCTTTTGCCGCTTTTACATCAATGGATTCATTTAGGGGAAACCATGATCTTTTCCGTTCAAAACCGGGGTGAGTTTTCGACTGCAGATAGCTGTTGTTGGAAGGTTGCCCTGCGCCATAAACATCCCGGGTTCTGGGGCCTTAGAGGATTTATTATCTTTCCCATGTTATTGGGAATTGTGGACGGATGTTGTATGGATATTGAGGTTCAGCAACCTTTTGACGTATTCATCTGGAGTTTAAAAGGGGGTTAGGCAACTGTGTTGGTGTGCCTGTGTTTGTTTGGGTTCTGAAAGACAGGAAGACCGCCTCCATGGGAAATATCTAGTGCTATTTATCTTGTTAGAGTCACTTTGTGCAAGATTCACTGAATAAAACAGTTTCAAAAATGTAACGAATCTGTTAATAGGTTGGTTGCGCATTGAATCGATGCAAGCACTGTATTTACCCAAGACGTCTTCTAAAAATCCTAAGTAATTCTAATGTAAAATTTTTCAGACATGGAAATGTGTTTTTGACTTGTTGTGATGTGATACCTTTTTATAGTTCACACAAATAGAATTATTATAAGTACAAAAATCCTCTTGGTGGTTCTCGACGCTTTTTCAACCAAGGGGTCCACAAACCGTGGCTCGCAAACCACATGCGGCTATTTGTACAGAAAGTTGCGGCTCTTCAGTCTTCTGCTTTTGCGAATCAAAAAATAATAATGGTACCTACTGACAAACTGTTTAACTTTCAATTTTCCTTTATAATTATTTATTAAAAATTATTTACGTATGCACTTAACTATTTGATTGGCTTGTGATAGCTATTTAAGATTGTTTTATTTCTGTATCAAATTATTTTCCATTAACAAAGCTTATTGAGAACCAGTGAAAATATTACAATTTGTTCTAAAGCATTAAAAGTAAAATTTATTATTAAAAATGCCGAATTAAAGAGATTGGATATTGATTATGCGAGGATGTAAAAGGATATTGAGATTGTAATTTTGTAAGTAGAACATAATAAGTGTATAAGTGTAAGTAGTGTATAAGAATTTTCATAAATTGTTAGAACAGATTTCGTAATTGTTAGAATAGATTTTTGCTTTGCTGTATAGTACTAAGAATTGACTTTGATCTTATCTTATGGGAACTGACGAGCTATAGATTAATTCTCGCGCTACAGGGACACAACAAACAGTTTTCCCTTCTATATATGCTGTTAAACTATTATTTTTGCTTGTTAATATTTATTCATTTTTATAATTCAATTAATGAATTAATATTTCAAAAAACTGTATTAACCAAGTGTCATGCACTACAAGTTTTAAAAAATGTATTTGTGCTTGAATGGATGAATAGAAAATATTTTATTACGATGAAAACTTGAACAATATATATATATATATATATATAATATATATATATATATATATATATATATATATATATATATATATAGGAAGAGAAAATGAACTAATAGTAGGAATTAAATGAGTAGCTTGAAATATTTAATTCTAGATATTTATTAAACCATTGGTACTTTATTAATGCGGTTTATAAATTGTAGTTTTTTTTTACAGAGTCATCTTTATTAGAATTACTCATCGAAGATGATAACAAAATTAAGTTGTATTATTAGGTGTGTATCAGTTAATTTTGAGCTATATTTCGATTTTATTATGTTCATAATAGAAAGCATTGTTTCACAAAGATGTTTATCCAAACTTAAAACAATATCTGACAGCAAAATAGTAAAAAATTGAAAAATTGCTTGTTGGTACAACTTTCCGATATTCGACATAATTCGTATTCCTTGCGGTTGAATTAAGTTCCTTGCATTTTCTTTCAGTTCAAATTTTGATATGAATTCCAGGTGGGTAACAATTAACGTCTTACAGAAGAAAAAAAGGGATGTATGAAAAGATCAGCATTTTTTTTTATCATCTTGAAAATCATCAAACCTAATCATGAATGAATCTTGCAAAATAGATATTAAGGTGATATGGTATCCTAAAAATCATCAAACTATCGAAATTTTTTATTGGTCTATTTGAAACCTCGAATCTTTACAAACATGCCTTCAAAATTTCAAAGCTTTATCTACATTTTTATCAAGTTATGAAGCAATATTTCATGCTGGACCGCAACTACCACGCCCACATTTCAGATTATATGCTAGAAAAGAGCCCGATAAAAAATGAATTAATTATTTTTCTACCGCGTGTAAATAAGACTGACATTACATATGCAATAACAAGTCATTTCAAGAAAAAAATTAAATTCTAGTTTGTAAATTGTTTATTGAAGAGTAAATGGAATATGTCAAAATTTAAAAATTGTGCGTGCTTTTTTTGATATTATTATGAATGAAATATAAACTCAAAACTGATTCTCCCAAAGAACAATTACTAAACCTCATTTTGATAACTCAGATAATTAAAAATCTAATTTGCAAGAATAGAAAAACTCTAACATTTTTATATATTTGTGTTTTTGGTGTTATATATATATATGCCATGTGTGTGGAATTGAACACTTTTGTTATTTAAATATTTTAAGATACTTATATAAACAAAAACATATATGCATTTCTTAGATTTGGATATATTTTACTTATAAATTGTTATTTGATTTTGCTTTCAATCGTGTACAATATTTAACATGAGAAGGCTCTTAAAATCATGGAAATAAAAATTAAAGGCATAAACATCTTTTTTACATGTTGTGCATTAGCTCTGAGCATGGAATTATCTCCGAAGTGTGTGTGTTTATTTTTTTATAATTATTAAGATAAAGTTTTATGAAATATTGATTTTTCAATCGTTTTCTTCTATATATTCATTATGGTAGTATATTGTTTAATTGTTATACATTTGTGCAATTTCTTAGGGGAAGCAGTTTTAAATAAGCTAATTAACATTTCATAAAAGTTTGAGACTATTCGATGAATATTATATCAGGCTATTGATGGAATGAAAACTTCAAAGTCATATTTCTACATGTTGAATTTTTGTACATATACTATTATTTAAAACGCTAAGGCTTTTTTGATAATTGAAGTATAGGTTTGAAGTTTTTATACATGTTCTGAAATGTATGTTTTGTAAAACTGTGCATGGAATTAGCTCTCACATGTTTAGTACCTTTTCTAAAAAATTTCAAAATCAAAATTTATGTTTTTTTTAGAATTTTTGGAAGTTTTACTATATAAAAAAATTAATAAAAATTACAGAGAAGCAGCAGAAAAACCCCAATGACAGTTTTATGTAGAAGTTTATAAGGCTCCTGGAAAAAAATGTTTGAAAGAAAAGAGAGAGATTTAAAAAAGCCTTAAGAATTTAAAAAATGTTTTAAAAAGTTCAAAAAATTTAAATTTTACGAATATTTTGTAGTTTTTTTTTAATTATCTTATAAATTATCAGATTGTTTATTCTTCTTTGAAAGTATCAGTTTCAAATTGTTAATATCATTCTATTTATAAGATTGTATTAAAAAGAAAATGGAGAAAAATACTACAAAAGTTTTTTTAAATCTTTATCACAAGTTAAAATTTTTAATCGTTTTCCCTCAAGTTTCAGCAAACAGCTTAGTTTTGAATTTGAGCTTGATGCCCTTTGATGCAATACTTCTGCTTTCCTTAAATATAACAATAGATTCCTTCCTCTTAACCACACGAAATTGCCTGGAAAACTGTTTTAGAAAGAGCAGCAAGATGAAAACCACAAATGTATTCAAAGGAGCCTAGTTGCTGCTCTAGTAGGAAATGTCAAAAAATTCCATTTATTTCCATCTTTCAAATATTTTCTAGTTACATTCTTTAGGATTACAAATACCCATATATTATATTAATAAGATAAATATACAGCAATTCTGTAATAGAATTTTGTGATATAGCATATTTGAATTTTGACGAGATAACTTTTAAATGAACTTTTTAGCTTTAAAATTTGTATTTATTTTTCAAGGGTGAAACAGTACGATTCAAATGACAAAAATCAATAAAAAAAATCTAATTAAATTTTTTTAGCTTAAATTATTCTTTATAAACATTTCCATAACCACACTAAATTTGAAAGCTCTGAACTTAAAAAACACAGAATTATGATAGCTTTGATGTTCTTTTTTATTCACATCCCTACGGCAAATCGAAACTTTAAACTAACTTATCTCGGAAAGATAAAATAACTAGTCTGTCTTCATTTAAAATGTTGAGGCTTTTTTCCTTTTGTGCCTAATGCTTTGAATTTTTTTTTACCTATTACTAATTTGTACATGCAACAAAAGTTGGTATGCAATTTTTAATAAATTTAATACTTATTTTTTAAAAAATAATTGAACTCAGAATTTGTACATTTTTCAAGGAATTTCAATAAGCATTCGCATAAAAAGAAGTATTGTACGAATACCAATCATGGTATCGCAAAACCCATACCAACTTTTGTTATACATAGTTTAACGTACTTGTAAATCAAATTTTAAGCGTGTATATAAACTTTTGTAGGAGGGGTAGCATTTTAAAATCCCTTCAAAAATTTTCTTTCCTTAAAATCATTTTCTTTAAAAATTTAAATGGCTAGCTTTTTATGAAATTTTGAGCACAAAATCTGTTTTCCAAAGTATACAAACATAGGAGGCAACCAAAAAAATTTCGAAAATCTTTAAATTAAAAAATTTTGTGTAAGTCGTACCATATCCCCTTAAAATCTTGCTTCACAATAATATGAACGGATTTCCTTGGCTCTCGTAAGATATTACTCACAAATTAACTTATTTAAATGCTTATTTTTCTACTTTTATTTGTAATCCTATTCAGCAAATGCTAAATTGGCTCCATTATTTTGTTTTTTTAATCTCTTGACATATAATGACATCTGAGAGAAATCATTTATTCCATGTGCAGTTGTAAATTTTGATGTCTCTGAGACGTCAAGAAGTGTCTCCGGTGGATGCCGAATATGCGTGGGAAGGAAGTTTGGAGATAGGTGTGCTAGCTCATGTTTCGTGCTTAGGGACGTCTAAAGGAATCGGCCAACTGGGCCCCGAGCTCAGGGCTATGCTCTCGGTGGGACCTCGTTTCGTTTTCGGTTTCGTCTTGATAAGATCATGATCCGGATAATTTTAATGGTCAAAGATTATTTCCGAACATATTCTTCGAAAACCCTAGCCTAAAAATTTAGCCTACTCCAAATACCACCAACAATCTTGCGAAATGCGGCCATCGGTCGAGTCGGTTTGTGCCAAGGGTTTTTAGATAGTGAGTCTGTAATGCTTGTCGGTTCCTGCTACCCTCTAATCCCCGTTGACAAACTAGTTATTCTATCTTTCTGAGATGAGTCAGTTAAAAGTTTTGATTTGCCATAGGGATGTGAATAAAAATTTAAATGGCTATCATAATTCTGCATTTTTTAAGTTAAGAGCTTTCAAATTTTGTGAGATTATAGAAAAGTATATATAGAATAATTTAGGCTAAAAAAATTAGATTTGATTTTTTTACCGATTTTTCTCAATTGAATCGTATTGTGTCCCCTTAATACTTTACGATACACTTTTACAACTCAACTTTTAGAGAAATAAGAAATCTTAACCCGAAATCAGATAACTACATTGTCTTGATTAATGCTCCTTGAATGATCCTTCTAGTAGTCTGACAGTATGGTCAGCTCCGAGTTTGGTTACTTAATCACTTCCTTGACGAATTCCCCGTCCAATATTTATTTTAAGATACGCGACCACCAGTCGCTGTCTACTAACTCTTGGAAATCAGCTTAACGATCAACGCTTAACCATTATATTGCATACTCAAGGACTGGCATTTAAATAGTAGTTACATTTGCATAAATCAAGTCATCTCTACGGATAGTAGTTTTTAAACTAAAACCACAGTTAAAGAATATTTTTCCCAAGACGATTAGTAGAAAACTCAAATAGAACTCATTACACTGAACAATAATGTGTCATTATTTTTTGGTAAAGAAAATTTTCCTGAAAGTTAAATACATATTTTTTTTAAATTAAGCCATTGTTTCTCAAAGTGCTCTGGAAGCGCCACCCCTACGGGGGTGTGATAATACTTCAAGGGAAGAGCAAGTATATCGAAAAGTCGAGAACAGAAATTATTTTTAAATTTATTATTTTATTGAAAGGAAGGAAAATAAAAAAAAATATATTCTGACATAAAAAATAAAATACACATCTACTCTGATATAATACACTTATAAATGTATCGGTACTACACCATGTATTTCATAATTAATTTAACAGTACTAAGTTAAGAATAAGTTTAATAATTACCAGTTTGTATGGGTTACCATACACCCGGTTACTATGGGTTTGTCCTAAAGTTATACACAAAATTTAATACCTATCTTGATAATTTGAACGGTTTCTCATTAAAGTCATATTGTAGCTTTACGTCAAAGTATATTATTATTAAATTCAATGCATTGTTATCGTACGTAAGGGGGCGTGACGAAAATTATGAGTGAAAATTCGGTCGTATGTATAGAAAGTTTGGCAAGCACTGCATTAAGCGTTTTTTAGAGTCACAGAGTAAAAGGTAATGTTATGGCGAGTTGATTGGAAAAATTCAAAACTTTATGAGTAAGAAATCAATTCCGTTCTCAGATTAAATTTTACAGATACCATCAAAGTGATCTGTAGCTCTAGGCCACGGTAACCAAGTGGTAAAGGTATCGGATCACGGCAGGTATGTCATGAGTTCGATCCCAGTACCACTAAAGACCCACCGTGTAGGGGAGAGATGCACGTTAAATCTGTTGAAGGCTCAAATGTCCTCCCGTTGGTGTGGTGTGGTAGTTAAGAGAGGAGGGTGCCAGCTCAAGTATCGTCCTCGTCACTTGACCATAGTTCAAAACTACGAGGTCCGTCGCCAAAAGCCCTCGTGTATAGCTGAACAGTGCGACGTTAATATTCACTCACTCACTCACGTGAAAATAAAAATATCCCAAACGTGGTTATTCTTTATAAATGGATAAAAATACCTCTTTGTTTCTCACAAATTTCTTTTTGAAAAGAAGTGATTTTTATCAATAAAACGTTTTTCTTATTTCGTTTAAACAGTAAATAATGGGCATCCTATTGCTTGCGATTTTCTACTTCTACATCTACATGTACATCATCTTTAAAAAGAAAAATCCCTTTCAAATCCACTCTGTGTTGACATATCATTAAAATGTTCATCATTTTTTGGATCTTTATCAGAATTAGCTGATCTCTCTGCTTTCATAATCCAAGGACGTAATTTAAATTGTCCCTTTGTATCTGACTGATGATATCCCGCTGATATCTTTATAGGCTGCGAAAATTGGCGAATATTTCGTGATTCTTCATGTTGAGGTTATCGATGGTTACACAAACTTTTTTTCTCAAATATTTTAAGTGCTGCTCAACATTTGTTTTCCGATTGCTATCAGTCAATTAGTTTCGTTGCTGCATAATGAGTTATTGACGTACTTTCTTTTTGGAAACAAAATTGTTTCTGTTTCTTGATTTTTTTTTCTGGAAAAACTTTAAAGCGTTCATTGTTTCTGTTTAATTGGATTTTCATCTTTTTCTTTTTATGATTATTTTTAAAGTACTTGTTTATCATTTGAAAATAAGGGTTGTTTCTATTGTAGTTTTGTTTGGTATCCTCGTTGTTATTTTTAACCTTTGAATGAAATCTGCTTAAAGTTCTTATAATTATTTAAAATATACTTTTATAAAATACAGTATTTCCAATTTTAAACAAGAATTTCGAAACAAACTGAAAAATTAAACATTTGGTTTGAAAGATTTCTGCTAGGTGATTGGCTTGTACTTCGTGAGTATGTCTATTAGATAATAAAGCCTCGCGTGATTACAGCATACTTACTGATTTATATCATGCTGTTACTTTGAGTACCAAATATGTGCCATTTTTCGCTTAAATGTATATAATTAAAAATCTATTAGATATTTCAGGGGGGAAATGGAACATATGGTATATATGTACGAGTAAAAATTGGTCGATTCAAACAAAAATTACTAAAATAGCAAAAAGCAAAGCTCTAATAATATGCTGAGTTGTCCCCAGCACTTGGCCATGTCTCAGAAATTCGAAATCAGTTACCAGTTATTCTCGTATTACTTGGGTATTATTACGTGCATTCAGTACACCTAATTTACTTTACATTAGATGTGGACAGTATCAAATAATTAATGTATTCCAAGCCATTTTCCTTCTTGTATGTGAAGGAGCTGCGATTGCGTTACAGGTAAGGCAGGACGGCTCCTTGACGAGAGCTATTAGTATTAGATTGGGACAGCGTTACAAGAATAATGTACTCTAGGCCGTTTTTCTTTTCATAAATCAAGGAGCCGTTATAGTTTAATTTGCAGAATGGAGCGGATCCTTAACAAGAAGCTGCCAAACTATTAGTACTTAACAATATTAAAGGAATAATGTACTCTAAGCCATTTTTCTTTTCATAAATCAGGGAGCCATTATAGTTTAATTTGCAGAAGGGGCCACTTTGACAAGGAAGCGGCTCAGTGGTTCTTAAGCTGTGGTCCAAGAACCTGGGGTCTACAGCCTTTTTCTAGGGGGTCCGTGAAGGTCTCTCGTTTAATGTTATTTTCCTCTTTCATGGGCTCTGAAAGGCCTCGGGGAAAAATTAAAAGATGTGTCAGCCTAGACTACATCACTAAATTGCCTCCAATGAAAAAACTCTACTAGAACATGCATTTCAAACAAGAATATTAGTTAATGTTTTTTATTGTTTGTAACTACATAGCCATTACTACAATGCGATTTTTTTAATTAGCTGTTTACATAAGTCTTAAAAAGTTTTAAATGTTAAAAAAATGTCTGCATAAGTAGAAGATGCAGTCTCCCGTATACGTATTTGGAGAAATTTTCCTTGAAAGCAAACATTCTGAGCAATTTCTACCTAGTTGCCATTGCAACGGCTCCGAGAAATTTTTTCGCAGTGACCTGAAAAAAAATTGCTCCAAATAAAAATTGCTTGAAATTCCAGCCAACGAGGTTCTTCGGCTCCCTACGTCATAAACAAGATGGTGGTAAAGATGGCAGCCTCGGCTTCGTCAAACGCATCAGATATGGCGTATAATATTTTAAACGGAATGGTGCTCCATTTTTGCTTATGACCGTCAGTAAAAGCGCGAGCGGAATAAAAGAAATAATATTGGATGTTCGTTTTCCGAAGCAGAAAAATCGGCGAGTAATTTTTCAATGCGAAGATAGGGCACGGCTGAAGTTAGAGCAAATCCCTTTGCTTACAGCAACCCTTCACCCTCACAACTTCTTGAAAAATTTCCTGAAATGGTTGTTCCAAATATTCATGTATGACAAGGCCTTTAGGATTATTGAGGAACCTCCCTAACTCTCAACGATGTGTTGAGAGTTAGGCAGGGGTGTTCAAAATCTTTGGGGGGGGTGAGATGTCAGCAGTGGCGTAGATAGGTATCCAAAGGCCCTGTTGCAGAAAAAAAAACCCGAGAATATCCGAACCCTATCATGGTAGGGTTTTATCAAATAAAAAAGTAAAAATATTTTAGTATTTTAATTATACAAAACTACTTTAACATCAGCCCTTTTTCCTGCTCTACAAAACGTAGGAAAGCAAAACTAAATACTACTCATATGTATGCGTATGAGTTTTCTTGTGGGGACTTGAGTTATTATCCAGGTTCGATTGGACACGTGATAGACAGAAACTGATACAAAAACCATGCATGAAAAAGAAAATATAATATAATATTATTATAATTATTTTTAAAAAAATACCTCTGAACAGAGAAGGGAGGGACAAAATTACATCAGTCTATTGCAAATAGCAGATTGTGAAATACTGAAACAGAAAAATAGCACATTATGTGTGTAAATCATATTGTTATTCAAAACAAAAACAATAAGAAATAGTTTCTTGTGTAGGTTATTTAAAATCTATGGTAAGATTTTTCATGGAACTTGAAGTTAATTTTCAAGTAACAGCTCGAAAATATTTTCAACTGAGTTGCCCTGATTATAGTTATATTCAACCATTTATATTTATATCTTAAATGTGGGAGAAATGATTAAATTCAGCTTGTGCTTGGTGGTCAGTGTCCGACGGCCCCCTTGAGCTTGAGGGCCTCGGTGCACGGCACCTCTTAGCCTATTCGTAGCTTTCCACTGGATGTCAGGCTGATACGTAAAGGGGGGGGGCACAGAAATCTTAAGTTTAAAAACTAGTTATCTAGACACAGTTTCTTTCTCTTTTTTTTTTAAATCTAAAGGAGCTGTGGGGTAATTTGCTTGGTACATAAAGTTGAGTATTATGATTGAGGGTTGATATAGCATTGTGTGGAATGACAAATCAGCTGTTACTTATTAGAATTAAATACATTCTAAAATATTTAAAAGTATGGAATTAAAATTTATAAAGATTAGCCAAAACGTAGTTATCTCCCTAATCGTTCGATAGAAAATCAGATTCTAAAAATTGTTCCGTAAATTTATTATATAACTGTATTGCAAAATTAATTTAAATAAATTAGAACAATTTTTCTACGAATAGAACTATACTTCATATGAATCATATTTCGTTCTTCCTAATCGGCCCTAAGTGATTTGTTTTATAAAATTAGTTTCACATCAGCTTTTGAAGAGTTTAATCCATATCGTAAAATTTTTAAAGACAAGAAAGGAAAAGCCGTGAAACATCAAAAGTCTTACCCACCCCTCCTATTTTATCTTCTGTTTATAAATATTCTTTTTCTAAACGGGCGGAAAGGGTATTTAAGTACTTCGTTTTATGAACCAGCGGAAGTCCTCTCTTCCTCTTTCTCTCTCAATAAAAATATTTAGATGAGTGCAGAAATAAAACTTTTTTTAACGAGTCCACGCTGTGTCGAACGGACAGCTGTTTTCTGCTTCCCCTTCTCTCTTTCCTTTGCACTTCCCGAAGGAAATTGGTAGATAGCATCCTTCGTTTAAGGAAACAAAAAACGTTACTTTTTTAAAAAAACTGAAGTACTTTAAATAGAATTAGTTTCTAATATAGCGTGTGTCGTGATAATTAATTTCCGGTTTGCTGTCGAACTTTTTTCGAGTGAGTTCAATGGTATGAAATTGAAAACTTTTCATAATCTGCAGGAAGAAAAAAGTTTTTCCGAAAATTCTCTTTCAAAAAGTTTCTTTTTTCCCCCCTGTTCTGCTTCGTGTATCACATTTCTCTCTATTTCTATCACTAAATCTGCTTCCGTATAATGAAAACATCTTTTGATAAAAGTAGGTATGTGGTTTTAATATTCAAAACAAAATATTTTTAAAAACTAGGTAGAATTTATTCAGATAACAAAGCAAGTTCATGACATAGATCCTCAGTTGTGTACAAGTATTTCCTTGCTTAGAAAGATCCTTCATTCAATTCCTACTATTGGTTCACACTCTCCCTATAT
>BMAO01027898.1:0-40709 GCA_019973975.1 Trichonephila clavata
CTATACACTTTACACTTGAAGAAGCCCGTGGCAACGCCGGGACATGCAGCTAGTATTATCATAATTTTGTTATTAACTTGATATACTAATAGATATTACTTGATATTCTAATTGTTTTCGTTTTAAGTCCTTGAACTATGTAATATTAACCCCTTTAAAGCTCATTTTATTTCTTGATTATGAATCAAAAACTGTCACTTTTTTTGCTTATTTTCAAACATACATATCTTTTTAAACACAATAGCACCATTCGCGTTCAAAATTTCCCAAATATTAATATAAAAAAACTGTGTGTGTGCTTGCGGCCGCATGATAGAAGTGGAAACTTCTGATTTATTCTGCGCAAGAGTATCCAATTGTTAGGATATACTATCTTTTTTATCTTTTACGACATTTTCGCATTTCACTTTTTCGTGCCCATTTGTTGGGAGATTTGTCCCGTAAAGGAATTTTCTGTACAAAATATATGTGTTTATATAGTACTTACGTACTATCGAAACAATGCCAACGTTCAAGATAACTCACCAATTTGGCAATCCTGATTTCCCATGAGCCGTACGCCCTGAATTGGCAACCATGAGCTTCCTTTTATAAAATGTCTCCAATACCGATGCCATAATACGTATAAGTACCATTTATATAACTTATATAATGTCTTTTCCTTTGGAAGGCCAGAAAAACTTACGCACTAAGAGCCTTATACCTTTCATAAAATTTTCTAAGCAAACAAAAGGAGAGTATTTATACTCTCTCTTTCACAATTAATTCTTTTATATTCTCGTAATATCTTAGCTGTCATCACCAAAAAAGCAAAACTCCCGAAATATTAGCACTTTTCTCCTCCAATTAGCTTCATTAAACTTTCGGATTTTGATTCTTTTGGCACATTTTTGTGCCAAATCAAATATAATAATAATAATAATAATATAATCTCAATCAAAAAATAGATCCCCTGTTTAATTTCTTCTTGACACAGGGCGTACTATTATCTTAAAGCACATCTTTAAGGAGTTTATTTATTGAAGAAATACTTTCAACATCATAATAAGTTGAATTTATACATTATTTTTGTGGTTGCAAGAGTAAACTAGCAAACTTTGAAACTTGTTTTCTTTTTTACGTTACACAACTATAATTGCAAGGAAGTCCAAGACGAATTCCATACCTTTCATAAATTCTGAGGATTTCAAAAGTATTTCTTTTAGTTCAACGATTTTAAACGATTCATCTATTGTTTCACCGATTTCATTTGATACAGCTAGCAAGTCAACTTTTGTAATATTTTTGAACATTATTGATCATAAACAATGTTCAACGGGAAAATCAAACTCATCTTTACTAGAAAATGCGGTACTTACGAATTATCACAACAATCGCGAACTCTTTTAATAACCAAGTTGGCAACCACGATGTCTTATGTGTCGTACGAGCTCAATTGGCAACCAGGTGCTTCGTTTCATATAATGTCGCCAATAGGTTGCAATAATACGTAAGTACTGATAATCTGTTTAAGCCTCTGGTTCTCAATGGAGAGTGTCCACTTGATGACAAATTTTGAAATATTCTTATAGTAACTACCAGAAACCCACTTTTGATTTCCTACATAAGAATAATCTTTCCTTCTATTATTTTCGCTTGCGCTCCACTTCTCTCGTTCACTTGCTGAAGTTAAGTGGAAGTAGACTGCATGACAGTAATATTTAAAGAAAGAAAATAAAACTTCATGGAAAAAAGTGTGCATGAAATTTTTACTTGAAAAAAAAAACACGCTCCTCCAAATTTTTAAATTTAAGACTTAGCTCACATCACACACCAATCCGAGCATGATTTTTGACTAGCACCGAAAAAACCGTGTAAACGTAACTCACCCGAGCCTGACGCTTAATTTAAATTCACTCTTCAGCAAAACGCGCCTAAAGAAGTTATCACTTCAAAATCTATTTAAGTAAATGAGTAATTTAACTGTAAAGTTGGCTTTCTGTATGGTTGAAATCATTAGACTTAAGAGTCAACTCACACTAACTATAAATATAAAGCTTCAAATACCTAGTTTTTACCCTGAATTACAAATTTTTTTTACATCTTTTGCATTTACATAAATGATTATGAAATTATTAATCAAAATATGATAGAGTATGATAAATTCGAAAACATGGTACTGCATATAACCCAACATCACAATCTGGGCAGAACCAATCTTGTTTCTCTTCTAACTTTCTTACCTTTCCTGTCTCATTTTAAGCAGCAAATAATGCAATAATACACTGTTGTGCTGGATTAGCTTTCCTCTGAGTTGGGGAATGAAGTCTACAAAGCGTCTTTCAGACAAGCGTGAAGGGGGTGCTCAGCAGAAGGACGTCCTCTTTTTGCAGAAAACTCCCCTTGGTAGTACTTTTCAATTATTCAAAACCATAAAAAGACTATGTGAAATAATTCGAGAAAAATCGATTACACAATGTAAATTTTCACAGTGGCCGAGCTAAATTCCAGATAAGCCATGATGGTACGTTTCGCCTGTCTGGAGCTCAGCTTGGAAAAAACCGGGAAGGAAAGCTAAACGATTTGATATATTCGGGTCAAAGGGATTTTAATTTATTTTCATTTTCTTATTTACGATGTTTGTATTGAGATTTATTCATTTGAATGACAAACAATCGAAAAGGAGTTTCTGGAGACAAATATTTACTGTTTCTCAGTTTTCTTTTAGTTAAGGTAAACAGTTTTCTTAAATATTTATCACTGACTTTAAGAGAAATACACACAGTTTTTTTTTCATTCAGAAATGTTCTCGAACTGAATTTACTTCGGTATCTCCCCACCCCCCACCCCCGTTCATTTATTCGAAAATCAACAGATCAAGAATTATTTATATTACTCGTTGTTTGCTGATTTTCGTTTTAATCTTAATTCAGCTTTACAAGTACTTCAAATTGCATAAGTCAATGCACCCACACAAAAAAAAAAACTATATTAAAAACTGTTCTTATGTGTAACTTCAGACAATTACAAAAAAGATTATGGTAATATTTAATTCCTTTAGATAATTAAAAAAAGATTATTACAAAGCAAAGAAAAAGAAATAGGTTGAGGAACTTCCGTAAAACAAAAATTACAAAAAGGGAAATAAAAAAAAATAATAAAAATTTAATCCTTCTAAAACTGTTTTTCTCTAATATTGAAGAATAGCACCTGAGTTTTAAATACTTTTTAGTGCACTATATTTTCATAAAATAAACATGTATAGATATCTCTCTCTATACACAGTTCATTTATATTTGAGAAACAACTAAATTTTCCCAATATTACTCATGTTATCCCTAATATTGAGAGGATTTAGATTTTCATTATTAAAAAGAATGTTGGCTACTTAAAATTATTCCTATTGATAAGGTCATAAGTTATAATAAATTATTAAACTATAGCTAAATAAAATTTAATTAAAACTACACATTTTTCTTAGGTTAGTAATACTTCAGTTTTGTGTCACATTCTTTGACACGAGACTCATCATTCGTTAAAAATGGAGAAGGAAATAATTTTATATAAAATTTTATATAACATGTACATTTCTACTTAAGAGAAATTTTTTCTATTCTAAAAATCAATTTCAGTACGAAGAAAATAAAACTTCAGGCTAGTAAAATTCATTTAAAACTAAAAAACTAATAAGAAATTGCTACTCTGAAAATTTAAAATTGTGGCTTTCATATAATTTCAACAACAAAAAAACCCCGTCAAAGGATAATCTAGCGCGACTCCCAATCATAACTTGACTCCAAAAATGGGGTGTATGTTATTATTTATTTGTTAGCTCATTTTGGATCTTTCTTTTTACATAACATCCTGTCACGAGAACACAAACTTTTGACAAGTTTGTGCATAAGCTTACAAAAAAATCATTTTCCAATGTCAGTCTAAGGAGCTAAGAAGTTTTTGAGGGATAAAAAGGATTTCGAGGGTTTGTTTTTATGCAACGGTGTTATATTAAGAATCTATATATATATTCATATTAAGGTAACATATTAAAAATTTACGAGGCAAAAAAATATGAAAAAACTATCTAGAGGGTAATAAAATAAAAATTATTGTTAGTATTTTTTTATCTTGCATCAAGATTTTTTTTTATAAAAACTTCTTGAAATTGAACAATTTAATCGAGGTAAAAACATACGAAATTAGAATATTCAATAGAATAATTTTGAAGCCAGGTTTTAATCTGAAAAAAGAATGGAAGACAAACATTGATATATAACTTCACTGGTTAGAGTTTTTCTAATTGAAAGGAAATTAATTTTGACTTTGGCTGTAACCTAAATTAACATTTTGTTATTGCTATAATTATTATTAAAATATTGTATTAAACGATTTCTTCGCATTGAATTTTTGAATTTTTAAATTTGATGAATTATTCTAAAATTCTGTAATTTATACTAAATCCTCATACAAATAAAGCTTTTAAAAACCCAATTCTCATTTGAAATCGAGAATTAAAATGTTTACAAATTTTTTTTTTATCGGAACTGAATAATGACAAATCTTTTTTAATTAAAAAAAAATGGTGGAAAACTAATTTTCGTGTGATCTCTTTTCTATTGACTTTGTTTTGAAATTAGTCAATAAAAATTTAAAACTTATAATATTAATCTAACTATGAATGGTTCCGAAAAACAATTTATATAGTTAACTTGCTTAGAGGAAAAAGCAACTAACAGTAATTGAGTGGTATATTCATTCTGAATATGCAAAAATCAGAAAAAAGATTTATTTCTTTTCGTCATCAAGATGACATAAGTGTAACACATAAACAATATTCGTAAGTACCTAACCTAAAATAAACTGTCATTATGTATCAATAAAGGAATCCTAATCTCAATGATTTATTGCTTCCTAAAGCTTGACAGGTGAGGATTCTGCTAAGAGACTACTTCAAATAGTTGCAAGGATTAGCTAAGAATAGTTAATTAATGGGATATTAATAAACTCTCTCTAATATATTAATAGGATATTAATATTATTAATAGGATTGTTTATAATGAAAGAAGGGTCGAATCCAGTTTTGGTTAATTATTGAAAAAATAACATCTCGTTATATTAACATTTAACCTTGCTCAAAACTTCAATTCTAGTTGAAATTTAACTCTAATTTTAGTACCGGGAGAAATGGAGCAGAGTTTGTGTCGGAGGGAGAGAGTGAGATTAACCTTGCACAGGAAAGCAACACGATGGCTATTTTGAGCCTCGGTCAAGTAATGAGGACGACACCTGAGCTGGCACCCCCTCTCCTAACTTCCACGCCACATCAAGGAGAAGATATTGAAGCTCGAAACATTCAGCGTGCATTGGTTCCCTCTACACGGTGTGTCTTCAGTGATGATTATATGAAAGAAATATTAGACTTAAAATGAGTGCAGATGCAAACGTCTTACCAAAATTTCAACTATTGTGTCATGCATACCTAGCATGTTTACTTAATTGATGTGTCACATGACACCATTACCAGACAATCAAAATAGATAAAATACAATTGATATTCACAATGGCAAAGAGAATCTACAGCCGCAAGTATTGAAGCAAGAAATGGGCCTCGTTTATGTTAGAATTCTGTGTTTGAAAAGAATGAAATGGAGATGGAAAAAAATGCTTAGGTCTTAAGAAAAGTCATGCTTTTTTTTCTTCTTTTCCTTTAATTTTCCTACCAATAAATGATAAATATGTTGCTGAGAAAATTGTTTTAAAGTTCTTTAAATGCCGCTCTTCTGGTATAGTGGTTAGTGAAGCTGACTGGGGTGCCGTAGGGCCTGGGCTTGAATCCCGCAGAAGTCATGGATGTTTGTGTTGCAATCCTTCCTTCTTTCCTTCGTGTTGTAAGCCCCCGTGTGATACATTGTGTGGTGCACGGAGTTTATGAATGTTCTCAATAAAAAAAAAGTTCTTTAAATGCATCATAAATATATATATTTACCGTTTGTGTATATATATATACGTTGTATATATATATATCTTGTATATATGTTAATGAATACACAAACTCATTCTCCTTTTCAGAAATGTACATTTCTGAATACTAGGCACTCAGAATATATCCAATATTATTTTTTGCGCTTATACAAAGCTAAGGTTTGTAGGACGTTTGCAGATGACAATATAGCGCATGCGTGAATTTTTCTCATAGAAGCTAACAGTCTCTGGACAACCACCGCCTATGAGAACATGACAGAAACATGAAAAACGCATTACATTAAATTTTTTGTAAATCCTAGTGATCCTAAGGACCCCCCCTCCCCCCGAAAAAAAAACGCTGGACAAAAATAAAATAGAAAAAAGTCAGAAGTATTAGTGAAGACAGTGGGTCAGCTGCACGTTACCTTAAGAGAGGTGTTCTAGGGTTTTTCGGAAAAGGCAGAATCATTAGGAGAGACAAAGGGATTATTTTGAAGGTTATTAATATAATATTGTTGCACCTGAACACGATCATTTTCTTATGCTTAGAGATAAAATATTTTTGAATATACTCCACCTACCGGAAATCCCAACAAAGTCTTTCGAAAATGAAAGCCTTGTTCTTTAAATTTAAATTTAATTCTTTCCGTATTTCTTGTGAATGGAATAAATTTTACTCCTGTTGCTGTCGAGGAAATTTATTTATTTCATACATTATTCATATTCTTTTATCGAATAATGTCTTACCCTCCTTCCTCCTTAAATACCTTTGTTTGCGTTGTTTGGTTGTAATTCTTTTTTTAATGACTTCTTTGTTTCCTAAAATGAAATTTTCAAAAGTTAATTCATTTTCAAAATAGTTTAATACAGTCTAGGGGACTTCTTTTTCATTTCATTTTTGAATACATAAGGAAAGGTATTTCTAAAAATTTTTCGAAATGGCAATTTTTAAAGGTAAATATACCTCCGGAAATCAGTCATAAGCCATTAGATTACGAAAAAGTTTGAGTTTTAATTAATTCATTTGAAATCATGAGTAAATAATTATATATATATGTTATCGGCAATGTATGAAATTATTCCAATTTTACACATTGCCTAGGCATTCTATAGAATGCCTAGTGAGAAACAAGTAAAGTATGAAATACACCTCAGATTCCATTCGAATATTGGTAATTGCCAAGAAATAAAACTTTTAGCGCGTGTCTCAGGCTCAGAATCTGTTAGTTGTACAGTGCTGTTTGTTCTCAGAAATGCTGTTTGTTCTCAAAATACTCAATTTTACTTAACTTGCTCAAAAAGAAATTGGTTTTTTCCTGTGCTACCTGAAAATGGAGGAGCAAACTATGGTGGTGGAGAAGGAGCCATGGTCTATAGCAGGGGTCGGCAATCTATGTCACACGTGCCACATGTGGCACGTGGTGCAATTTTCAGTGGCGCTTTGCACTATTCAACAAACTTGTAATTTTTTTAATTGTTTCAAAAATGGTCTACTGTGTGGTTCGCTGAATCATATTGGTAGATTGGTTTGACTCACAACAGCTAAAAGGTTACCGACTCATGGTCTATAGACATGAAACAAGGATTCGACGACGATTTGTCCAGAATTCGAGTAAATGCTACAAAAAAAGGGGTTTTTTTTAATTTGGATTATTTACTAGAAGTTGACTAATATACAAACTGATATACAAAATGCTAAAAGGACTACTAAGAAGGAACCCAGGGACTGTTGGTTGCTGAATAGCTATGATGTGATGTTTGCGAAAAATAAAGGTAAACTCATTTAATCTGATAAAGAAGGCGTCAGTACCATAAACAGTGATCCCCAACCCCTTGTCCGTGGATCAAAAGGTATCGGACCACTCAAGGAGTATTAAATTATTTCCATTATATTTACTGGGGTGTATTTTTCTCGTGTTTGTGCGACTTTCCATGGAAATCACTTTATATTTTATGTAAAATCATTTTATAATTGTTTTTTGATGCGACAAAATTTTATTCTGAAGGCATGTTTAAATACAATTAAATTATAAAATCAAAGCAATTTAAAATATAAATAATCAACGTCCCACCCTCAGCGGGCTGCCGTAAAATTTTCAAACGTTGGCCGGCCTGGAAGATAAAAAATGTTTGGAAGAACTGCTATACAGTATTACGTCACGGGTTTTTTTTTTTTTTTTTTTACTCCAATGGGACTGCAAATTGGTATTTTTACCATTTTCAGACCTAGTACATTCCCCAAAGGCTGGTATCCCTTTTTAATGTGGCACCATGTAGGCGATACCAATTGCCACCGATAATTTTGACACCCAGTTTCCTTCCCATAGGGAGGTACCAGAGCTCTGACGATGTGGGAGGATATGGATGATGTTCTAGGAATTTAATTTGCCAAGAGCAAAATTAAATTTTGGATTCAGGGGATGTGATAGAATTCCAAAAGAACTTTTAACCAAATACAAAAATGTTACACGTTATGATATTAAACTGTACATCCACCTTTGTGAACCTTTCTAGAAAAAACAGAAAATTATTTTTTAAAAAAAAGGTATTGTAGAATTTTTTAAAATTTTTTACAATAATTTTTTTAAATGGCATTCTCATTATTTTATCAGAATAACATTTGTACTTTTAGAAATGTTCATTGATATAATACCCTTATCATGACCTTTTTTTCATACTTTTCCTAAATAGCTTTTGGCATTCTGTACAATGCCTAGGCAAAGTATGTAATAAATCTCCTATTTCATACTTTGTCTAAAAGCGTCTGGGATTGTATAGAATGCCTAGACGTTCTATAAAATGCCGGCATTTCATACTTTGCCGGTAACATATATATTGGAATTTTTCATAAACATTCTTACTTCTTGCTTATTAGGGCTTTAGAGATATTTAATAACAAAAATCAAAGCTGATTAACATTATATTTTATTTTTAAGTGGAAACTCTTTAAATTTTTTACCTCGACTATATAGAGTTATTAGCGCTTTCATAAATATAACTATGAAACAAACAATAAACGGCAGTAACTGTGAGTTTGTGACGGATCTATACGGTCTTCCACTAACCTTCTCTATTTTCTATAAAATAATTTATTTATTTCAACCAATCTTTACCGAGAGCCAAGCGTGATTTATGCAAATAAGATATATTATATAAGTTCGGGTTTCGCGAGTAAAAAGTTTAAGTAAGAGATAGAAGAGTAAAGTTAAGTGAAGTAAATATCTCGAGGTCAGCACGCAGTTGTTGACATTCATAGATAGCGGTTACGTGTAGAGCTACGCTAGGAGAAGTTGATTGAAACTTGTAAAAACCCGTGTTACAGAGTGTGGATCCTTCAACTATTCCCCCAGCCAGTGAAAAGGCAGAAATCATCACGAAGTAGCAGCCGATATAAAAGATAAGGTAAGTGATTTAATTTAAGATATTGCGAATATTAGTACGGGGCGTAGCTGTAATTGTGCGTGTTTAGGCTTTCCTAGATTCGGTTGATATTCTTTTATTCTACTAGGAGTAATTCCCCTTTTCGTACTCCACTTTATTTTGTTTCTCTTAAATTTGAATTGTGTGTTTATAACCTTTGGTGTTAGCTAGAATCAATAAATCTATTTGGTTTGTAATTATGTCTTATGATCATTTAAGCCCGCCTACACATCCAGTCGTATTGGTAGATAGGCGGGGAGATGGTAGTGTAAGGGGTGGCATTGAGCCACGACAAGTTTTTGATATATAACAATAAAAAACTATAAGTTTATATAAGTTCAGTTTGTAAATCCTGTTTGTCATTATGTCATTAAAACTATTTTATTCTATATTACCATATAAATGTAATCAAATGCGAGTACATGTTCTAACAAAATTCAAGAGAATTGTGTTTTATAATATAGGCAAATTTCTGCTTTCTCGTAATTTCTTTGGATATTTTTATTTATCACAAATTTTGAATTCGAGAACATAATTTATAAACCTAATTTTCTAATAATTTTCTTAAAACTCTATTAATGAATTTATGTAACTGTAGTATAAAGTAGCTGAAGAAATAAGAAACGGAATTTAGAATTCCAAAGAAAGAAAATAAATGTGTCTTCCGAAATAAAATATTTCTCTTTTTTGACAAGTCATTTTGTAATATTAATTATGCAATGATATACTAAGTTTGTTTGCATAGATAAAAAGTTTGCTGAAATATTTAACTGATAACTGTTTCTGTAACTACTCTGTCGTCCAAAATTGAGATTACAAACAGAAAAAAACACAACATCTTTGCTTACAATTATTTTAGTGATAAATGTTTGTACACTCGTTTCTCATACTCAGAGAGAATAATTATTCTAACCAATAAAATCTTAATGTAGGTTACAAATGACATCAAAATTATCAAAATACCCTGAGTAATAATTAAAATACTGGATTTCTAATAAAGAATGTGGCTACCCCTAGTTACTATACACGCTTCACAACGAACACTCCTACTACGAATTAATTTTTTATTTCATCTTGTAGCAACTATCTCCACTCTTCTACAAGCGTAGATTTTAACATCTGGCACGTGTATGGAGAGTATTGGAGTGGAGCAATGGCTCTTCCTAAGGCATCCCAAATATGCCCGGTAGGATTTTAGTCGGTACATTTTGCTGGTCATTACATCCAGCAAATACCCTCTTCCTCAAGAAATTCTTCGATAAGATTAAATCTCTGCAACCTACCATTATCGTCCATAAAAAGACTTGACCAATTGCTCCTCAGAGCTGTCTCACATGAGGTTCAAGAATTCCATCTTTATATCGCTGCGCAGTAACAGGACCTGCATCAAAAATGTGTAGCGGTCTACGGCCATCTAACGTAATGCCTCCCCTAACCAAAACTCTACTCCCACCAAATTGACCAGGTTTTCTTATGTTTGAAGGATAGTAGAGAGTCCCAGCTCTTTCCCCAAATGAAATCTCGACGAGAATCCCTATTGGTACTGAACCTTCACTCATCAGTGAAAAGTACACGGTCTCACTCTTGATTGGCCAAGGACATATGCTCTTGACTCCATAAAAAATGTCCTCTTTTCTGAGATAGGTTAAAAGGGGTACATGCCACTGGCCATCACGTATAAAGAGCCTTATCAGCTAAGCCTCTGTAAACAGATATTCTAGCAATTGTCTTTCTAGGGGTAGCAGCAAAGTTCTGAACAAGATCCTTAGCTATCGTGTTTCTGGGATGATGTACTTTTATTGTCAAATATCGATTTTCTGTCGATGTTGTTGCTTTTGGTTGACCTTGTCCAGATCTTCTAACAACAGTATCCGGTATTTTATTCTGAAAGTATTTTAACTATAATTAATTTAAAATTAATCAAAACAATTTAAAATATAAACTATCAATGATCCACTCTCAAAGTGCCATGGTAAAATTATCAAACGTTGACCGGTTCGCTGCAATAAAAAGGTCGGAAAACACTAATCTAAGTGATTGTGGGAACTCATTTTTAACATAATTAATATAAATCTGTGCTTATATCACAGTGCGATACACAAGTCTCTCTAAACACAAAATTCAAAGCTCTACTGAGAAAACGGTTTTAACGTTTTTTCATCAAAACTCACCCTCCCCCTTTTTTTTTTTGCTAACTTAATATAAAATATAAATCTTTTAAAATAATACTAGTAAATTTCTAGAAAAAGTTGGAAATTTATGTTTGCAACGTTAATTTTGGACACCAATGCACATAAAACAAATAATATAATTTTTTTAAGTAATTCTTATTTCGTTAGAAAAACTTACTGGTGCTATCTGTTGCATATAAAACAACTTCATCAGAAATAACGCAGAATAAATTTAAAATTAAAAAATAAATTTAATTAATGAAATAATATTTAAAAGACTGTATTAACATCAAGTGTCATCCATTACAAGTTTTTAAAAATGTAAATAAACTTGAATGAAGAATAAAAAGTATTTTATTAACGATTGAAAATTTGAACAAGATATATATATATATATATATATATATATATATATATTGAGAAAGAGTGAACTATAATAGCAGGAATTGAAATAGAATAAGTTCTAATTTTGTTTTAAAGTTTGTTGAATGTTTATGTATGTGTGTTTCTGAACTGCATCATGTTACGATTGTGTTGGTCGAATAAGAGAAATCTTGAATAAGGTTGACGTTGAAACGTTATTTTATACAAAGCTCATAAAATATTACAAATACTCTGATTTTAGGAAATATTTGTAAAAGTCTGTTAAATATCTGAAAGCTCACAGGTGATTCTTTAAATTACATAGAAATATTTTTTACGAAAATGAAAAAATAAAAGCAAGTAAATGAAAACTTTCATTGCTTTATTGTAAAATATTTATTAAATAAAATAATCTAGAAAATACAGAATTTTTGTAAGGTTTTTGAATTAAAAATATCTGGGATCCTTAATTAATATGACCTGCTTTATCCCTCCTTATATTTTAGAAAGAAAAATATGTTTTATTTTATAAGACGAATCCTGTAATTATACTAAAATCTAATAACAGATTTGCGATCTGAAGTATGAGATTAAAGTACTTGTCATACATGGAATAAATATCTTGTAGTACAATGTAAAATCGAAATAAATTTTAAAAAGATAAAGATGTATTTATTGAGAGAAAACTGCGTGTGTGTAAAATATATCCTAGTTGTATACACAATTAAAATATTTAATTTTCATATAATCATATTAAATAAATGTAATGATGGTTTATTCAAGTCGATCAATGTTTGCCTACTTTATAGCATCCTGTTTATCTAAACTTACACATTTTGAAGATAAATTCAAAGGGAAGTTTATTTATTGAAAGGAAAATAAACAGTATTTATTTCATTAATTATAATTAATGAAATGATTGATGCTTAACTTAATGCTTGTTTACTATCAATAATTATTGATAATCTTGAAACTTTAAGGAATTCCATATATGCTATGCATTAGTATTGGACTATATGTCAATATGAGGGCTAATAAATGTAGTTCAGTACCGCACTGATTTAAATACAACATTCAAAACTATTTAATCAATTTTTTTATAAAAAATTATTAAAATCTCTCAAATCAGTTTAAATTTTGTATGAAATATACGAGATTAGTTTTCAAGGGTTTTTTATGTAATTAAAACACAAAAACTAAATTACATTTTATGGTTCCAAACAGTTCTCCGTGATATCATTATTTATAATTCTATTTCTAAGAATATTCATTACATTTAATTAGTTAAAATTTCCAAACTTTACTTGCATTTTATATTCATAAAAACGCTTGAATAAATGTTCATTAACTTTCTGTATAAATTTTTAAGAGTATAAAATAGTTATATATACTCATATAACTAATGACATCTTTATTTTACAGGAAATAAAGGTGTAAAATACATATAAAGCGATTGAGCCTAAATCACCGCTATAAATCTTAAATTGTCTTACAGAACATTTAAAACGATTATAATCGTTTTGCATTATTTTTTTAACGCCACATCTAAAAATGACAAAAAGAAACATTTTACCAAAAATCTCTGTTAATAAAACTCTAAAAGAACTCGTAAGAGATTGAAAAACTGTTTGTCATTATGCCTCCCATCGCGATGTAAGTTGTTAGCTATCATCACCTGCACAAAAGCTACCGTAAGCCTTTCATCGCCTATTGTACTGTCCGAAACATCTGCCATGTTCTCGCTGATCTGCCCGCGTGTTTGCCATCTGGCACATCCAGAAGGAACAAAAGCGTTGTTTTTCACACCCTACGAACCCAGTGTTACACCGCAAGCAATGGAGTGTAAATATCATCACGAAACAGCCTCCCACTATTTAATAGGATCACACTGGTAAGAGCTGTGACAGTCTTTTTTGCTATCAGTGTGTCGGGATTGGACCATGTTGATGTAATAGGATAATAGATTACTCGGTTAAGTGTCTCCTATTAGGTGATTTATCTTATAGTTTCGGAAATGCGAAGTGATTTTGGGTATTAAACATTCATATAGATATGTTGGGATTCTAATGAGCTTTGATTGCATTTAATTTCTTTTTATTACAAGTTCAACCTCTTACTCCCTTATATATTTAAAAAAGTGCAAGCCTATTTTTACCTTATTATATTTTTGGTATTATTATATTTACAAATGGATGATAGTACATATGACCTCGCTTCACTCCAACACCGTTCAACCCATCACTATGAAAATTGGCATGTATATGTATTTTTTGTGGAGAAGGTTTTTGTGTTATCCTCTTTGTTGCAGCTCCCCATAAAGTGGCGCTATAGCATATCAACTTCTGCACCATTCAATCAACTGCCAAGTTACCAACAGGGTCACCAAAAATGATGCCAACTTGGCTCTATCGCCATCATTTCGCTATCTTTCCATTAAACAGGCGTTATAATATAAGGAACGGCGTTGCTTGCGAATATCACAATTTTAACATAAAATAAATACAATAGAAAGCAATATTAATGTATTATACATCCAGAAAATTATTTACTCTATTTTAACTCTATTAGTTACTTTATTTAATATTCATTACTCAAAATTTGTAACAATGAGTTATTTTTGCTGAGTAGAGATCCACTTAGGAAGGTGTTTTCAAAAATTCATCTATAAAGGAGATACGGAGGAGCTATAAATAAAAAAAAGCCTTTATATCAGTTATTAGACCTACTGACTTAACATTTAACAAATATAACTTTTGGTTCAGCTGAAATATGCAAAAAGATTTTTTTTGTTTAATTTGTATTTCACATAAAATTAACTCATTAGAAACTTCTTTATCCTTCAATTTGTATTGTTTAATTTTTCAATTACCCTTGCGAAGAATGGGTGTACCAGCTAGTAAAATAATATACTCCATATATTACATCACTACAAAATATCTTCTTACTTTGAAATAAAATTGTTCTTCTTATTATTATTACTATTATTATTATTACTATTATTATTATTATTAATATTTTTGTTATTAGTACTTCTAGTATTATTTTATTTTTATAATTTAAAATATTTTTATTATCATTAAGAAAAGTTTTAATAAGTAAATTTTATTGGTTTAAATCTAAATTTAATTACCAGTTGTTGTTTTCCTATCAAAGAGTTATATGTTGTTTTTTTCTAAATTACTTCTGCTTATTTAAAATTACAGCTTATTTCACTTTAATTTTAACTTGTTAAGGTATTTTATTTTAAACAAATTATTAGTCTCCCGATACAGCCTCCAGAATAATAATATTGAAGTCTATCTAGAAGAATTATCCGGTAGATAACTTCAGCGATATCATTCATACTTTAAGTTTCATTCTGATATACCATATTGTTCGAATTAATTGGGACAAACATATTTTTCTGGTCTGAGTTGGTAACTGGTCACCTGTGGAGTCCTGAACTGCTACAAATCAGTTATATCTGCCTAGAAGAATTAACGTTACCGGTAGATAACTTCAGTGATATCATTCGTACTTTAAGTTTCATTCTGATATACCATACTGTTCGAATTAATTGGGACAAACATATTTTTCTGGTCTGAGTTGGTAACTAGTTACCTGTGGAGTCCTGTGTGAACTGCTACAAATCAGTTATATCTGCCTAGAAGAATTAACGTTACCGGTAGATAACTTCAGCGATATAATTCGTACTTTAATTTTCATTCTGATATACCATACTGTTCGAATTAATTGGGACAAACATATTTTTCTGGTCTGAGTTGGTAACTGGTTACCTGTGGAGTCCTGTGAACTGCCACAAATCAGTTATATCTGCCTAGATGTAGTGTGACGGATCGACTTTGACTATAATTTACTCGTTCGGCTGGTTTTATTGTGTCAGTAGCTCAGTTGTGGGCATTAAAGTATGGCAGCTACTGGTTATAATTTTGCTTTCCATGTAGCGAGTATTACTTTTGCTTGTTTAAAGATGGATATTACTCCGAGGAAGTTTTGTAAAATAATCGCTCTTACCGAACACACTTCTACGAGTGTAAGAAATACAGCTACGGCAGTTGGTGTGGTCATATCATGTGTTTCAAGAATTTTAAGAGTATTTCAATTTTCTGGAACATCTTCTCTAAAAAGAATAGGAAAATATGAGTGCAAGCGGAAAACTTTACAAGAAATGGTAAAATTCTAATAATAAATTTCAAAATAAATCCAAGGAAAAAAAGCATGAACCGAAAAGATTTATTAGAGTTTAGTGATGAAGTGAATATCTCAGTTGTACGCAAACGCTTCTGAAAAGTGGTCGTAAGGCATCAATCTTGAGTATAAAACAGTTACTAACTCAGAAAATGAGGGCCAAAAAATACCAATCTTGGACTGTTAACGACTGTAAAAGAGGGTAATTTTCAGTGAAAAAAACACATCTATTTCTGCAGGGATACAAATCGAGTGCGGTAAGACAAAGAGAAGTTAAAACTGTGTGTCCAGATCATATCTAACAGCCTATAAAACACCCTTCTGAAGAGATGTTTTGGGGTTTTTTCACCACAAAATGGTGCTAGAAACTTAGTTCCTCTTAAAGGCAGGATGAATTAAGTCAGTCATGATAACATTTGACGAAACATTTCAGAAGGGTTTGTCTCATTTCGTTATCGGTCCAGAATTTTATGCGGGAAAATAAAATACAAGTTCTTGATTGGCCTGATAACTCACCAGATCCAAATCTTAGTAAGAACTTATAGCATATTCTAAAGAATCGTTTAACTTAGATGAATTGCACTACAACAGAACAGATGATATAAATTGCTGAACAAATGTAATTCCTTGATGATGTACGATTCCAAGAACATGTACGATACACTTGCGGAGTTAATGCCAAAACTTATTCAAGAGGTCATTTCTGCTAAAAGAGTACATACTGTGTACTAATATAGTGATTTTTCAGTTTACTTAAGATATGTAATGATTAAAAACTAAGGTTTTAGAATAAAATAAATTTTTTCCGCTTCTCTCAATTAGTTTAAACAGTATATTAATATAAGAAAATGATGAAAAGAAGTAATCAGAAAAGTTTGTTTCAGAAAATTTCAGGTTAAATGTTATTGATCGTAATATTCTTAGCTTCAATCTCTCTCTATCTTCAATCTAGATTTTTATTTCTTTCTATATTCGTCACTCTCTTTAATGAAATCATTTTTCTGTCGTTAAAAAATAAGACCGAAATTTAGTTTTTCGAAGAAACCTGATATACAAATGCTAACCTTTTGAAGGCAAACATCCAAAGAACTTTCCCCTACTTTCGAGCAATGATATTCTGAATTGGCAAACAATAATAAAAACAATTTGTGCACGGGGCCTGCTTAAGGAAACAATAAATAACCCTTGAGAAGAGGTGTGTGACATTCAATGCTGATGTGCACTAGAATGTTGTTCCAAATTTTAGAGAAATGAGGATTACAGAATGTATAAGATAAAAATATACTTCCAATCCAAACGAACTCACAGAATTAAAAGTAAGTCATGCTTCAAAATTATGAGGTCCTTCCCCAATATCTCTCTTGTAACTTCGAAATAAGCATTCAATCATTCTAATGGTGACTACAACAATAAAGTAAATTTTTTCCTTAAAAAGCGTATTTAAGATAGATTTGTAAATACTCTCGATAACAAAAGATTAAAAATGGTAAGTGATATTTTGATATTTCTCAGCAAAATTTATTGTCATATTGTAAAATTGTACATGCTTCTATGATTTTATAAACATGCTACAGTACGTAGAAATGTTATTTTCTATAGCTTAAACGAGAAAAATAAATACACACAAAAAATTTCCAAAATAACTATTTATATTACAATTAAAAACTCTCTCTATATATATTCTCTTTCCTTACTCTCTATTTTTCTATATATTCTCTACTCTCTCTCTATTTACTCCCTACTCTATTTCTACTACTTATTCCCTTTCTATCTACTCTCTCTCTCTCTCCCTATTTACATTTACTCACTACTCTGTCTCTACTACTTTCTCCCTTTCTATCTACTCTCTCTACTACTTACTCCCTATTTATCAACTCTCTCTACTTACTCCCTATCTACTTTCTCCCTACTTACTCCCTAATCTCTCTACTACTTACTCCCTTTCTATCTACTCTCTTTCTACTTAACTCCCTATTTATCTATTCTCTCTCAACTTACACCCTATTTATCTACTTTCTCTCTACTTACTTCCTATCTATCTACTCTCTCTCTCCACTTACTCTCTATCTATCTACTCTCTCTCTATTCCCTATTTATCTACTATCTCTACTTACTTCCTATCTACTATCTACTATCTCTTTACTTACTCTCTATTCTCTCTCTACTCCCTTTTTATCTAATCTATCTCTCTATTTACTCCCTATCTATTTACTCTCTCTCTCTACTTACTTTCTATGTATCTACTCTCCCTACTTACTCCCTATTTATCTACTCTCCCTATCTATCTACTCTACTCTGGCATGGAAATATGCATATGCATTTTAATATGCATGAAAATTGGCTAATGGCAAAATGAAATGATGAAAATTTTATCTAGGAAAAAAACAAGGAGTTTCAAATACCTCTACTATACAGTGTTGAGCAATGCAAACTTTTGGCATATGCAAATGCCGTAACTATAGTAATTATGTGCTGGGGCAGCAAACCAATACAACACAATACACATACAGATGCGAAAGGTGAATCGCAGTTATACTTGTCTCCAAGTCAAAGAAGATGACGTTGACTCTCCAGGAACGTGCTTTACTAGTGAAACTGTTTTACCAAAACAGAGACTCTGCTAGAACGGAGCTTTGAGGAAATATCGGCCTTTGAAGTGGTTACGAAAAGGTCCACTCAGTAGTCAAGGGCTAACAAACATGATTAAGAAATTTGAAGCAACGTGAACACTGGGGATTCAGCCAGGAAGAGAACAAAAGTGTGTTGCAGCATAGGTAGTGGATGATGTAGTGACGCAAGTGGAGGAAGCCAGATCGAAAACCATCGGTAGCACTAGTATTCGGCGTATTGCAACATCTATTGACTAACTTCGTTCCACGGTTCATAAGATTCTTCGAAAGGTCTTACACTACTATTCCTATAAACTGTCTCTAGTGTAGCAAATATTACCAGATGATCTAGTTAGTCGACAAACTTTTGCATTGCCGTTTCTTGTTCGAGTTGAGCTCCAGGATAAAAGTCCATGGAACATTTTCTGGACAGACGAGGTCCGCTTTCATTTGGAAGGGGTGGTTATCACGCACAATTGCCGTACTTGTTCTGGTACAAACCCACGTCAATTCCTACAAATTCCATTACTCTCGTCGCAAAGAAAGGTTTGGTGCAGCTTTGCTGAAACCTTCATTGTGGGTCAGTTTTTTTTTTAAAAGCCCAGCGTCGTGGGACCTGTGACATGCACCGTCATCGGTTAACGATTATCTTTATTATTAGAGCAATCTGTGATTCCGGCCCTTCAGACAAGGCAGTGTGATACAATCATAGTTTATATGCAGGATTGTACTCCTCCACACATCGCCCGTTATGTGAAGCAAGTGCTCCGCCGCCATTTCGAAGACGACAGAATCATCAGCCGGCATTTACCTACAGCTTGGACTCCTAGATTCCCCCGATTTCAATCCTTGTGACTTTTGGCTGTGGGGGGATACCTCAAGGCCGTGGTCTACCGTGACCCCATCACATCTCTATCTGACCTTAAATAAAGCATAGAAAAACTTATGCGTGACATTCCCCAGTTTATGCTGTTTTCAACAGTCGAACATGCAGTTTTACGCTTCCAGATGTTAGTAGACAATGTTGGACAGCATATCGAGCATGTTTTGTAAACTTTTGTAGGTTCTCAATAAAGCTATGATGCGCCACCTAGAGATGATTTTTGAAACTCATTGTTTTTCTCCTGGATAAATTTCCCATCATTTCATTCTGCCATTACCCAATTTTCATGCAATTCCGCTGTATGCTACAGGCTGCTCGTCAATTTCAAGTTTAAATATGGACATCCGGTATATATATTTTTTCTCTTCTTCTATGCTCTCTCTCTCTCTACTCTCATATTTTCTCTTTTCTCTACTCTCTCTATTCTTTCATTCTCTCTCTAATCTCTTTCTCTACTCTATACTTTCATTCTCTCTCTCTTTCTACTCTCTCTTTACTTTCCCTTTCCACTCTCCCTTTCTCTATCTACTCTCTCTATCTCTTTCTACTATCTCTATATCTATACACTCTCTTTCAACCTAATCTATCAACTATCTATCATCTCTATTTACTCCCTATCTATCTATTTATCTCCACTCTTTCTCTGTATCTTCTCTGTCTATCTGCTTTTTTTTTATTTTTCTCTTCCTCTACTCCCAATTCTCTCTCTCTCCACTTTCTCTATCAATATATCCATATTTACGTTCTAACTCAGTGATTCTCAACCCTTTTTTTTGTCGTGGCATTTTTTTTAACGATTTCAAAATTTGGTGGCACACAAAGAAAAAGACAAGCTTAAAAGTTGTTTACACACCTATAGTACACTGTGTAAAACAGATTATGATAATAATTTGGAATGTAAAATAAAATAATATAATATTTACTGTAAAAACCACAGTACGTTTGTTAAGGGATTAATTACAAATGAATAATAAGAATACTTCTAATGAGAAATTTGAGCTTCATGTTTTTTGAAAATTTCATTTATATTTGGTCGTTAAAATGATAATGCTACTCTCATATCGTCTTCTACGTTTCACAGGCTTGATCGTTTTTTCCCCGTTTTTATGTTGGTTAATACTGAAAATCCGAGAGAATTCACACAAATAAGATGTAGAAAATTGTAATAATATTTTTAAAGCTTTTTTTGGATAATCGCATCTAATGTTAATCGAAAATGAATTAATTGATTCTTCCGAATATTTTAACATTAAATCTCGATTATTAGAAAGCGAAATTAGTTCTTCCTCTTCATTCAAAGTTAATTCAAATACAGAAGCATTTGTTATCACAAACGAATTACGAACACAATCAATTTTTTTATATCTAAATTCGGGAAATAATGAAAAATTCTCTCCTCTAATGTTGTCAAATGGTCAATAACAAATTTATGAATAGTTTTATCAAAATCTTTTGGGACCTGACTCAAACTTTTCCAAATATCCTTCCTGAACTTTATCCTTCCATAAAGTTATTTGTTTTTGGAATCATCCAACCAGTTTATCTGTTGAGTTTAATATATTTTCTTTCGGCCCTTGCATATTTGAATTTATGTTACTAAAAATAACAAAAATGTCTGATAAGTGAGCTAGTTTAGCACACCATATTTTATCTTCCAACAAATGAACAAAATCATAATTTTTATTTTGTTCAAAAAACATTTCCATTTCGTCTTTTAATTCGAGTTAAAACTTTTTCTCTGGACAACCACCTTACTTCCGAATGCAATAACAAGGATTCGTACTTATCTTCCATAGCTTGGCATAAATTACTAAATAAGCGACTTTTTAATAATCTTGATTTTATATAATTAACCCTTTTAACACATTGTTCCAGAACTATTTTCAATTCTGTAGGCAAATATTTTGTAACAAGTGCTTCTCGTGTAAATCAAGCTATTTTCGGTATTTTGCAGGTTCGTTTTATTTAGTCAATAATATCATCTCAAAGAATAACTCAATTAATGTTAATAACATAAAAATTTAAATAATCTATAAATAACCAATTGTTAAATTGGTTCGGAGATGGTTATTGTGCCAGCCACTCGCTTCAAAGGGCTTCATACATCTGGTAAACAGGAAACACTTTTTTACAAAAACAAGGGGGGGGGGTTACAACAATTTCCTGGCGTGAATAATCATCGCCAAGTTGGTCGATGAACTGAGGTTTTAACTCTGCAAAACACAATGGGTAACTAATATATCCCTACTCAGTTCTTAAGCATGTGCTACAAATCCTTTTAGATGTCCAGTCATAGCTGGAGCACCATCTGTGCAAATGCCAATACATGAATTCCACGAAACATATTCATTTCTTCTAAATATAAACTAATTACATCAAAAATATGTTTGGCAGTTGTAAAATTAGGTAGCTCACGACAACATAAAAATTGATTAATTATATCATTTTCGTGAATAAACCGAACGAATGCAATTAATTGAGCTTTTTCTGTAATATCTGTCGTTTCATCCCTTTGTAGAGCAAAATTTCAATTTGCAAGAGTTTTTGCAATATTTTGCGACATATCTCTGATTCTGCGATGGATTGTGACATTCGAAACTGGTATTTTACAAATATCAATATCTGCTGATCCACCAATCATAATTTTTTACAATTTTGCGACAAGCTGGTAATATAATTCCTTCAGCCAAATTGTGAGGTTTTAATTTAACTGCAATCAATTCAGCTATTTCATCAGAAGCTATTTGAGCTTTTTCGGACACGCCGATTTGTTTTTCACAAACCTTTACTAGCTTGGATTTTGAAAATAAAGACCTTTGAAAGCAGCATTTATATTTTATTGAAAGTGAAGGATGGTTAGTCAGCAAGTGACGTTGGAGCTTTCTCGGAACCGTAGTACTATTCGATAATTTACAACCATATACCACACACTCGGGAACAACCATGTCATTTTCCATTGTAGATGTAAATCCAAATTTAAAAAAATAGCCATTGTATTTCCGATGAACAACATATTTTTTGGAGCAAAAAATATATTTACTTGTACCGGGCGTGGGTTCATTAGCCTGATCGCTAACGTTATTATTATCTTTCTTCTTTTTAACCATTTATCCATTTTCGGAAGGTCCGTTTAAAATAAAAATAATATTGTCAAAAAATTATTAAAAAAAGCCGAATCAAATATTTCTTTGAATGCGTTTTATTCAAGTTTGAGAACACAATACTGCATAGCAAATTTGTATTCGGATTCAATTCGGATGTTTCATGATTCACAATTCAGTTCAATTCGGATGTTTCGCAGATCGCATGTTTTCGTCTGTATACGCAAGAATTATTGCGGCTACGGTGGAAGACCTGCATGTCGTTTCAATGCAATGGGATCATTCGTACATAAACGTCCCTATTCGGATGAAAAAAATTCCAATGAAAACACTTCCAAAGGACGGGCAGCCTGACACATTTGAGTCGACTTGAGGCATAAAAATCAGTTTATGATTCTAAGAAAGAACGCGTTACAAAACAAGTAATTAAAATTCTTTTATAGATTTAAATACCTATTCCTGTTTAAATGATTTGTACATTTTCTTTTTAAATTATATTGTTTAACAATTTTAACATATTCATATATATATATAAGTACTTTTCTTTAATTTAAACTTTACTCGTAATAAAAAAAGCATTGTAATTTGTACTATATACATTTCTAAAATTTGGCGGCACACAAAATTTCCGCGGTACAGTGTTTGATTTTAAATGTAGATAATCTTAGATGAAGCTCTAAATATTTTATGAAAACATTTTCTATAATCATTGAAACATTTTTATGTAATAGTGACATAGAGGTAATAGTCTTGTAATTATATAAATTAAAAAAAAATGTGCTTATTATAGTATATGCATCCTCTTTATAATTGAAGCTTCAAAATAGTCTTATATTACATGGACTTTTGAAAAATTCTTTTATATAAGTCCATCAATTATTTAAAATCTTAAATATTTTTCTGAGGGAAAATAGCTTAGTATTAAAAAATTTATTTATTTCCTTTTTATTTTACTGCACAGACGATATTTGTTGGCTATGATTTTTATTTTTGTTATTTAATTTACAGACGATATATATAAGTGAATACCATTGTATTATATTTTATTTAGTTTTACTTTGGTAGAATGGCAACATAAAATATTTTGTTTAATTTTGAATGTTATATTTATTTCAAATTCCATTCGAAAATGCTGAAATTCGATGACAATTGGAATTGAAAGTAGTTGAAGTTGTATAAAAAGGCTATACGGGATCTATAATTTTTTATCCCAGAGTCAACTTTAAAAATTTTGTATTATTACTTCTATCAAATTATATTTTTGATATACAGTAAAATTTTGTTTTCAAACGACTGTAATTTTTTAATTGAATAAGTAAAAAAGAGTTTTCAATTAAAAATTGAATTTTGAATGAGTTCAAAATTCATTTTTTAATATGTTTCTAGATAATCATATAACGATCTCGCTTTAGTAATATTTTCTTCAAAAAAGTATCATCTAATGAATGAATTATATCAAAAGCGTATAATTACAGAAAAAAATGCATTCAGGAAGAAATAGAATTCCAAGCATCCCTTCTTCGAGTTTTAATCTTCTGCGAATCCGTTTTTATCTTTAAATGGAATATTTAACGAAGATTCATTTTTAGAGAACGAGAAGGAAAAAAAAAAGAACAACACACAAAACAGAGAATTGAAGAAAGAATAAATCAGTGCGTTCGAAAAAGGGGAAAAAATAAGAATGTTGAAAATAAGCTCTAGGAACTGGCAGAAAAGAAAAAGGAGAAAACATAAAAGTAAATTACAAAAAGAGAAATAAATTTTGATCCGATTATCTTCTTAAGGAAAAAGGAGGAGAATTATTTCCCTTTTTCTAAACTTGGGTAGAAGTTTTTACCTAAAAATTGCCTCGGGTGGATATTTTGAAAAGTATGGAAAAGAGTTTTAACTTCCAATCTCAGTTTACCGAATCTTAGAGGTTTTCTGAAATATATTGAAAAGGAAACGCATTAGGTTATTATTACAGATATTATACGTTATTTTATTTATCAAGCTTTATTTTAACTTGTTTTTATTAACAAAATGTATTGTGTTATCGGTTTTCTCATAATTAAATCTTCAGTTTATGCTTCTTTTTACGAATAGAAAATGATGAATAAAGCAATATCTTGTTAAGAATTTAGAAATAATTTATAAAACATTAAAAAGATATCTCCTTCACTTTTCATTTTGTTTTATTCATGTAGTCAGACTTTAGTTTTACAATAAGTCTACTTAAGAGACTAAAATTCTTTTTTTCATCTATTATTTCTAAAAAAATAGCATTTAAATAAAACAACGAGAATAATTCTTATCTTCATAGCCATTTTTAAATTATCTTTAGTGCGCTAAACATTTTTTATTACTTTCAAACGTAAATAAAAATTTTGAGGCTTAAAAATATGCATTTTAGGTTGGATCAAAAAATATTTTTGGAATTTCAAAACCTACAAACTCGCAAAAGATGTTTTCTGGTATAGAGATAAAAAGAAAAATGAAATAAAAAAATTAATGTTTACGTTAAATATTGCCTTAAGAGAAATATACTTTAGGTATTGAATTTTTTAATGGTAAAAAGTCAAAGAAACCTTCGTTACAGAAAAACAGGACTTTTTTAGTACTTTTTAAGGGGACACAATACAATTCAGTTGACAAAAATCGGTCAAAAAATCAAATTTAATTTTTTTAGCTCAAATTATTTTTTATATATTTTCTATAACCTGACAAAATTTGAAAGCTCTAAGCAAAAAAAAAAAAAAAACACAGAATTACCATATCTTTTGCCATTCGCTTTTATTCACATCTCTAAGGCAAATCAAAACTTTAAAACTTACTTTATCTCGGAGAAATATAAAACAACTAGTTTGTATTCTTTTAAAATGCTAAGGCTTTTTTTCTATTGTGCCAAATGCTTTGAATTTTTTTTACCTATTGCTAATAGTACATGTAACAAAATTTGGTATGCATTTTTGAATCAAAGCAATACTTATTTTTTTAAAAATAATTGAACTCACAATTTGTACACTTTTAAAGGAATTTTCAATAAGCATTCATAAAAAGAAGTATTGTACAAATACCAATCTTCTTATCGCAAACCCATACCAACTTTTGTTATGCATAGTTTGATGTACCTGTGAATCAAATTTCATGCGTGTACATAACTTTTTGTAGGAGGAGTAGCATTTAGTTAGGAGGAGTAGCATTAGTAGAAACGTTAAACACAATTTAGAATGATAACAATAATGCTCTTTTAATGTCATGTATATTAAAATTAAAAATATTTTAGTATATATTTCAACAAATACTAAATTTAACAGCTTTAGTAAATATTGAATGAAATTCTGTATAAGAGGCCTCAGGGTGTTAATTTTGTCTCGAGAGCTGAAAATATAAACATAATTTCCAATAGATATAGTTCTTTGAGTTAAATATTAAATAATTCGATTCTTTTACGCATTATTTATAAAGGAAGGAGTTTTCAAAAAAGTGCAAAATGTTTAAAATATAATGATAGTTTTAAAATTCATAAGCATATAAATTAAGAAAATTTTCTGTAAGAAATATTAATTCAGTTTTACGTTTCGCATGATATTGTTTAATAACTAACATTATTGTTCTCTAATTACTAGCGAAGAAATGATTTATAAAGATGAATACATCCTTATAACTCTATAGCATTTTTATATAAATAGAATAATAAAAGATATTTAAAAAAATCATGTTTAATTTGTTTTCAATTTTATTGATTTTTTTAAAAAAAAATTTAAAATAAAAATTATGTATAATACTTTAAAAATTAGGTAGATTTTAAAGAGCCTGATGCATTTTATAATTCTATTAAATTTTAAGAGTATTAAGTCAAAGGCTACTATATTGTAGAAAATATCATGCACAACGAAAATGTTACTTAATATTTTTTACAAAAATGTTTCTTATTTTCATATGCTTATAATTTTTAAAATTATGATTATATTTTAAACATTATACACTTTTTTGAAACCTCATTTATTCATAAATAATGTGTAAGAGAATCGAATTATTTAATTTTAACCTCAAAGAATTATATCTAGTTAAGAGTTGTTTATATTTTCACCTCTCGAGACAAAATTAACAAGTCTGAGGCCCAATAAATATCAAAAAAAGAAAACGATATATTCTAACAAATTTCTGTTGTATGATCAAATTTCAGAATTAAACATACCTATCATTCAAATTATTGTGAATGTTATAATTATGCCAATTATCATAACTAGATTACAAAATGTAAAATCAGAAAAGTTACCTAAGCCAAAACTCTTTAAATTAAAAGAGAAAAATTTAAAAATTAGAAGTATGTGTAAAATGAATATCTAAAAGAAATTACTGAGATACAATCCTAAAAGAAAGCATAAAATGAAGTGATATGAATTTACTATCGCTGTTTCTTTTGTTATCTTTAAAAAATTCTCATCAACCTAAGAAATAATATGTAAAAAAATATCGATTTCACAAAGAAAATCCTAATCAAAACTTTTAGTTTTCTTGGAAAATTTTTAAATAGAAATTTTTCTAAATTTTTGCCTTGATAAATGTTTAAGTAAGTAAGCGAGGCATTAAGATAAATGACAAACTTTTCATTCAACCATTTGGGCGAGTGCTAATTTCACAAAGTCTCAAGCAACATACTTCATTAAATTCAAAGGGGAAAAAAGAGCCTGTATTTGCTTTTAACACATTGAAATCAGAATTAGAAAAAAATATTTTGGAAGATACGTTAGCTAGGAACGAAACGTTACTTCAATCAAAAGTAAAAGTTTACAAGGTCTGTTAAAAAGTATCCAAAGTATGGCCAGAAAAACTGACTTAGTTCCTTTGCGTGATTGAGATCCTAATCGAATTCAAAGTTATCCCATTTGCGCTTTCACTCACTTAGCCCAATATTCCTTACACTGCCGAAAACAGTTTCTAAAAAACTTCTTTTGGAATGGTGTTCAACTGCGCCATCGCGTTCTGCATTATCTCATCTCTACTCTGAAAACTTGATCCTTTCAATAGCAATTTCATTTTCAGGAACAGCCAGAACTCACAAGTACCCAGGCTCAGCATTGAGAATTTCCAGTAGGTCTTGTGCAATTGCAATTTGGAGTTCTTTCTGTTTCACCAAAAGAAGCTTAGGAACAAATTTCTCAGCCGTTCTGCGCATGATCACAAAAAATTGCATATGCAGTACCCGTATTGATCTCAATTTATTCAGCAACTTCTCGTACGGACAAACAACGTTCTTTCACAATCAATCAAATGTTTACACCTTTTCAACAGTAGCTGGATTTCGAGAGGTTTGTGGCATCCCAGAACGCTGATCACTCTCTACGGACCTGCGGTCATTTTTGAATCGATTAAACTACTCCTTGGTTTGTGCGACCCCATAGCATCGTTCCTAAACACCAGCTGAATCTTACGAATAATTGATTTTGGCAAAATTTGATGCAGTTCCTCTGCTGAAATCGTTCAGTCAGCCTTAGAGAAATAAAAATCTGACGAACACGTATAACAGCACTTTACTGGAAATTATTGGTACACTGGAACGAAGTGGAGAAATTCAAGCATGCCCATTAAGCTGTCATCTCCTTCTGTGAACATTGGCACCACTTTAGAATCTTTTTTGTGCGCAAGAAAATTCAAAGTAAGATAGCTTTTGAGCAGATCCTGTAGAGCGCTAAGCTCTTGAAAGATTGAACCAAATATGATAGTCCAGGGATTGTATTCGATGAAATAACTCTTAACTTAACTTAACTTAAATTAGTGGCGCAACAGCCCATGAAGGCCTGTGTCCAACTCAATATACGTGACCTTGAGGTGCATGAGCAGATGTTCCGGTCAGGTGGTCAGCCTGTCGCGAAACCCCCAGTGTTAAGTTTCCTAGCAAGCTTGGTACTCATTTTATTGACTCACTGAAGGGATGAAAGGCTGAGTCAACCTTGCCCACCCCGGGGTTTGAACCTCGGACCTGTGGTGTGGAAGCACGATGTACTAACCTCTCAGCCGCTGGGCTTCTAAAATCACTCTTAGTGTAACCAATATTTCTTAATTTAGATTATGCTACAAAAAGAGAACAAATATCATTAACAAAAAAATAAATGACTAAAGAAAAAGGACATGGAAGGTATTTCATAACTACCGTATTTATCCCTCATCTGACCCATACGGAAATTGAATGAGCGGTAGAGAGCGATTCTGATGATTGAGACTGAAACTTATTTATTATAACGAGAACTGTTTTTCAAAAGTAAATAAGCTAGTTTGTAATGTGAAATCTTCATTTAAGCCTTTGTAGAGATAAAGGGAATTATAAATATAATTTAAGAGATAATCAAACATTTTTCTAAGCTAAAATCCATAATTTAATTGTGTGTTCAGGAATTATATAAAAATTTCACAAAATATCTATTAAAATATTTTAATATTCTATGAATGAAAAACATCACTTTTAAATTTGCAAAGGAAGTATTAATAGTACAATCATATTGAAAAATAACCTAAGCATATATTAAAAATACTCCAAATTATTTTATACAAATGACTCTTGTCATATTTCTGTTAACAGTTCTTGCGTTTTCATTGCATATCTTTACACAGTCATCTAACTCATAAATACGCGCAGAATAAATATTTTACTTCACGAAAGTAAAGTCTCTTTTCCCAAAATGGAACACTGATTTGAATAAAATACTTCTTCCATTCGAATATGTACTACAGTTTCGGATGTTCTTTAAAATTTCGACTTTTTAGAAACGTTACTACTACTTTAGCTTGAATGTGAACAAATTTTTCGGAGAAAATACGAGATGGGATAAAAGAAAAGATTTACACATACAACCATATATTTCCTATGGATTTTCACTATACATTTAAAAAGCAGAGGACTTTTATTGGGCTTCTTGAAAGCGCAGAGGGTGATCCCTTTTGTATGTGGGAAGTACACTCTTTGTGGGAATTTATTCGAAAGTGTAAAAAAGTATAAAAAGTTTTTTTTCCATTTTTTTTTCTGGAAGAAGATGCTACAGTTCTTTTAAGAAAATACCGAATATAAGTATCAGGACAGAATTTGTTTTGAGGCTAAAATAAAATATAATTTTTTTTATTACTTATAATTTTTTTTCAGTAAGATGCACAAAATGTTTTCTTTTAAAATCTTTATTAAAAGGGATATTCTGTTGTATTTAAATCATTTATTCTATTAAAAGGTTTGAAAATCTAAGAGAAATTTTGATATTATTTTAAATAATTTTAAAAATCAAAACAGCACTAGAAGGGTAGAAATGTGTCTTTTAATGTTGGATACAATGAAATTCATTTTAAGAAATATATGCATAAAATATAGATCTTTTGAAAATATTTCACTTAAGAGTCAAAAACAAATTTTAACTGTTGCAGTTTTTGATGGAGAATGAAAAGGACGAATCCTGTGTTATTAGTCAGACGGAAATATATTTTAAAATACGGTTCAGTCATGTTTTAAATATAATTTTTCAATTGATAAAACAATTCAAACGATTTATTAATTTTTGTTTCATTTAGAATATTTTTTGTGTGTATAAGCAAACTTCAAATTTAAACTAATGATAATATCCAGAAAATAAAAAAAAACCTAAGTTATTTTTTCTTATGAATCAAGTTGCTTCAAGGAATATTTTCTGAAAAGCTACAATTTATCTTGTATCATTTTAAACAATTCTAATTTTTTTCTTATATATATGTATATATATATAAATGTATATATATGTATATATATATAAATGTATATATATGTATACATATATAAATGTATATATATAAGTGGGAGACAACAAGGGTCTAAAGAATTTGTCTTTCTTCTGATTTATTTAAAACTTAACAACAATTAATTAAAGAAAAGTCTAAGTTTCTAATTTCTAACAGATAGATTTCCATGATGTGCGACGGGAACGCGCTCGCGAACCTCGGTCTCTTTTCTCCCTCTTCTACAAATGTTTTGGTTTCACTTTTGAACAGCTGCTTTTTAGCTACTTTTTAACAGCCTACTTTTTTCTGTTGAGAGATTCAATTTGATGACGACTCCACATCCACCGATTCCACATGTATACATATATAAATGTATATATATGTGTACATATATAAATGTATATATATGTATAAATATATAAATGTATATATATGTAAAATAAAAATAAATTTTTATATTCGTAACCTTTAACGCAAAACTTACATGATGAAATAGTCTAAGAGCTAGCAACGTTTTCGAGGTAGAATTTTAGAAAAGCTAGTTCTTTAATATATCTTTCTCTATGTCCTTCCGAACAGCGTGCGGGCTATCTGGCTGATGGTAAACGTTGCATTTATTAATGCGCATCATATCTTTACAGGAAAAAATGTTGATTTTTAAATTATTTTAGGAAGAAAGTTTTCTTTTTCACTAAATTTAAACCGTTATTAACAACACGAATTTATTAATGCCAGACATTTTTGTTGTTGCAAATAATGTGCCAGACGCTATTTTTTACTAAAAAAAATAATGAATTTCAAGCCATTTTAGAATGTCTGTAATTTTAATATTATTTTATTCATACATAAAAAAGTACAAATTTAATTTGCCAGACACTAATTCGGTTGCGTTCTTAAGAGCCAAGCCGATTTATTGGTTAGTACAACGCGGTATTATGCATGTCGTTAAAAAGAGACAATGGCAAATTAGGTAGGCGGAAGAGAGACAGGAGTACGTTACACTATTTAAAGTATTCGAAAAAACTTTATTTTTATGTCTTCGATGTTGAGTATAATAAAAAATTAATATTTTAATTCTTATTAAAATAATAATATGTAGTTGATTAAGGGGGTTCACCCATGTGACGACCTTTTTTTTAAGTATTCTTAGGGAATTTTTTTGACCACCAGTAAAAAGATAGAACTTTAAGTTTTTCATCATTTATTTATATGTATTTTAAGAGTATGTATATAAATTTTTAGCTAAAAATATCCAATAGGACGTGAGTTATAGCTCTCTGAACACACCCTTCTCGAAAAAAAACGAACGCTCACTTCCACCACGATTCCGGCTAATTGGCTTATCTGAAATTTTAAAAAACTAACGGTGTTTTAATCTATAAGCTTAAATGCACAGAATGGACTATACTCAATTGAAAATACCAAAAATTGGATTTTTGGTAGACCTCTGAAGAAAAACTTTCGAATTTTATGGGGGTTTTCTGTTATAAAAAATAGAAATATTTTGAATTTTGGAATGATCGTAGCCCATTTGGTGCGTATATATGTGCTGAGTCTACCCTATAAATTTGAAGCCTTTCGGTCAAACTGTTCTTTAGATATGATGGAGGAAAGTTTGAAAAACATAGTTTTGAGAAAAAGGCGTTTTAAGTTTCAAGTCTGATTAAACTACAATGAAAATCTTAACTTAGCACTACGAACAGCTGCTTTTATAACACCTGCTTCTTTAAATTAATAATTATTTTAAATCTTTTATTTTGGACTTTTCGATATGTCGCGTCCCCCACGTATGGTTATGATGTCCCCCCCCCGCAATAGGCATACCCCACAGTTTGAAAAACGCTGGGTTAGAACATAAATATTTTTTTTCACCTGCCGAGTCTTTTTTTTAAATTTCCATTTTCAGAAACACTATACAATTGTTTATATTATGGTTAGAAAATTGGCGACGAACGTTTTCGCTTTTACAGGGCTTCAACTTAATCATTTCGACGCCACATCTAGAAATGGGATCTAGAATTAGTCGTCAAATCTGGAAATGGTATATGCAATCAGACGCGAAATCTAGAAATGGTATATGGAATTAGTCGCTAAATCTGGAAAAGGTACAATGAATTGATCAGCAAATCTGGAAAGGTACAATAAATTAGTCGCCAAATCTGGAAATAGTTTTTTCTGATGTCTTGATCAGGACAATGTAACAAAATTATGAAATTATTGTATTGTCATCGGTCCTTGACAAGTGTGCAAAATTTCGAATTATTCTGACCTATTTATGTGGGTGAAAATCGAGTTCAAAGATTCCGTTACATACAAGTGAAACTTATAAAAGCGTGTTAAAAATGATTTCATGAATGGATGTTTTGTTATAAAAAGAACCGACAAACCATTCTTGAGGATACCAATTGATCTTACACTGGAGAAGACTATCAATGCCGAAGCGGCTAGACGCCTCAGTGGTTTTGCACATATTACTAATTCCATAGCTGCCCGTCAACGCTGGACCAAAAGTTATAGTAGTATAGCTGCTGTAATCTCTCACGTTCTCGATGTTTGTGGATTGAAGCAATTACAAGACGTGTCTACGGATTTGCAACCAAATCGAACCAAAATTTATGGCAAAAAAAATCGCTGATTTCATTGAAATTTTTCAGTAGAATATTAATCCATTTGATGAAAATTTAGACAAAGATAGTTTATATAATATTGCAACTGCCAAGCCTGTACCTCAAAATTTAGCGAACTTTTTACTGGACATTAAGAAAAATAGTGAAGATTTACGGAAACAGTTCATTACTGAATGTGCTGAAAATCAGGATAGATTTGATAAGCCAATAAAAAAAAACAAGTGCTTAATTTTGTTGGTGCTCCAAAGAAGAAAAACTAACTTTTGGTAACAAAGTTATTGAGCTAAGAATGCAACGAGATCTGTTTGGTCGACTCTTAGGTATATCTATGACCAACAAAGTCGATATTGAAAAAGTACTGGGATTTCCACTAACGCCGATACCAACATCGATGTGTCATGCAGATGGTAGTATTTGTAAAACAGATAAAGCACAATTAATAAAAGTTTTCGAGAAAAAAAGTTAGCAAGGCCAATCAGCAATCCTTATTTTTTAATATTAGCATTTTAGACGTTTTCTTCATGTTACACCTCATGAAAGAAGAACCGCAAACTTTCGATGGAATATCAAAAAAATTCCTTAAAATAATTCCACAGTTTAAATCATCTCGCATTGACATTGTGTTTGATCAGTATTTCACACCTTCCATAAAAGATTGCGAGCGTTGAAGTCCTTGTCTTAGTAAAATTTATGCTGTCACCTAATAACAAGTTAACCTCATTAAATTTAGTAAAATCAGTTAAATCTGGTTTCCACTACATCATTTTTAGCGCGTTTTTCACGTAGTGGAACAAAAGCGCTATTAGGACGCAAATTTCGTCTTCGTTCCATATTTTGTCGTACCTTTTTCTCAGCCAATAAGCAACCAATTGACCTCGGGTTTTCGGCATTTGGTCGCATTTGTGCCCTAGATGAGCCGAATCATATTTAAATTTCCCCCTAGTTTCCCGAATTTTCCTACAAATTTCCTGAATTTCGCTGGTTTTGCTTTTTTATAGTGCTGATACAGATTTGTGTCATTATTTCTTTTCAGCTCAATAGTAGTACATTTAGAGGAGTGGTACAGTACACACTACTTTTGTTAGTAAAAAGTTCATTAGTTGCATTATTGTAAAATACAACATGTGGAAAACGCGCTAAAATTACTTGGCCATGCCAATGATTGATATCTTGTTTTAAAGATTAAAGTCACAAATTGTTTTAATGAGAGCCACAATCTTAGGCCCCCATTTACATCTTATGAACCCCCAAATTATATTTTAGCTGGCGTGGACCCTTTGTAGGTCCCTAGTGGTCTATATAGACCATTTTGGGAATCACTGCTCTACTATGTTTCCACGCAATAACAGGGTGCGATTACACCCCAGCATTTTTTCGGAAAGGTAAAATAAGGCCCATCAAGCTGCTCGAAAAATCTGTCGAGTATTAGTTAGCATGTCAAGAGATTATAACTGACGATGAAGATAAACTTGAACGTTCATTTGCCACATTGGAAAAATTTATGTCACATGTTTGGGGTGCCTAACTCTTCAAATGTAAATGATGTTCGCTTCTATCTATTTTCCAAAACGTATCAATCGAAAAAAACCCGAGATAATTTCGAAAAAAAATGTCGAAGTTTCAATTCATCGAGCTTACCACCAGGTAAAGCTGAATTATATCAGCATTTATTGCAAGTGCGATATGTGAAAAAGTTTTGGAGAAATGCTCATTTAAAAAATCCTTTATCTTTATCGCCGTTATCTTCCGGGTGGATCATTAATGATGATAAGTATGATTTCTTTGGCTTGCTGGGGAGCAGTTTCCATCATCAGTTGCTGACATAATCATAAAATGTAAAGTATTATTTATAATATGATAATCGAAAGTGTAAATTATTATTTAGACCATGATAACCTAATAATGATTTTTTTTTTTTTGCTCCAGAACCAACACTACTAGGAAACCAAAACAAAACACAAGATGATGATAATAATATTGATTATAATTAGAGCAGTGACGATGATGACGACTATGGAGATACATGAGTTTTTTGTGATACTATTACGGAATGAAAATACATATATTAGGGAAAAATAGATTCTGATTACCTGAACATAATATGTATAAGTAGTAATGAGAATTTTGTTATTGTATCAATGGCAATTTTTCCTCTATCTTTTAAAAAAAACAATTTATTCCCTTTTGTTAAAAATACTTTAAGGGGGTTCATTCATGTGATGGGTTCAAAAAAAATTTTTTTTTCACACATTGCTTCCTTAACATGTTTAGAAGTCTAGGATACGGTGGTAAAGTGATTTTTAAAATTCGAAGTCGTTATAAAGAAGCAGGTGTTATATAAGCAGCTGTTCGTAGCGCTAAGTTTAGATTTTCATTGTGTTTTAATCGGACTCGAAACTTTAAACGCGTTTTTTCTCAAAACTGTGTTTTTCAAGCTTTCCACCATTTTATCTCAAGAATGGTTCGACCGAAAGACACATATATACGCACCAAATGGGCTACGATTATTTCAAAATATTTCTATTTTTTTATAACAGAAAACCCCCATAAAATTCGAAAGTTTTTCTTCAGAGGTCTACCAAAAATCCAATTTTTGGTATTTTCAATTGAGTATAGTCCATTCTGTGCATTTAAGCTTATAGATTAAAACACCGTTAGTTTTTTAAAATTTCAGATAAGCCAATTAGCCGGAATCGTGGTGGAAGTGAGCGTTCGTTTTTTTCGAAGAGGGTGTGTTCAGGGAGCTATAACTCACGTCCTATTGGATATTTTTAGCTAAAAATTTATATACATACTCTTAAAATTCATATAAATAAATGATGAAAAACTTAAAATTCTATCTTTTTGCTGGTGGTCAAAAAAATTCCCTAAAAATACTTAAAAAAAAGGTCGTCACATGGGTGAACCCCCTTAATCAACTACTTATTATTATTTTAATAAGAATTAAAATATTAATTTTTTATTATACTCAACATCGAAGACATAAAAATAAAGTTTTTTCGAATACTTTAAATAGTGTAACGTACTCCTGTCTCTCTTCCGCCTACCTAATTTGCCATTGTCTCTTTTTAACGACATGTATCATACCGCGTTATACTAACCAATAAATCGGCCTGGCTCTTAAGAACGCAACCGAATTAGTGTCTGGCAAATTAAATTTGTACTTATTTATGTATGAATAAAATAATATTAAAATTACAGACATTCTAAAATGGTTTGAAATTCATCATTTTTTTTTAGTAAAAAATAGCGTCTGGCACATTATTTGCAACAACAAAAATGTCTGGCATTAATAAATTCGTGTTTTTAATAACGTTTTAAATTTAGTGAAAAAGAAAACTTTCTTTCTAAAATAATTTAAAAATCAACATTTTTTCCTGTAAAGGTATGATGCGCATTAATAAACGCAACGTTTGCCAGCAGCCAGATAGCCCGGGCGCTGTTCGGAAGGACACAGAGAAAGATATATTAAAGAATCAGCTTTTCTAAAATTCTTGTTTTCCTAACGTTGCTAGCTCTCGTACTAAAATGAATGTAGTATTTCGTCATCCTTTTCCCCCAGACACTAAACCTTCCCCATACACTTACGACCGCCTCTGTTTAGAAGCATTAAACCACTAGAGTCCTGGAAAACCCCATAAATCATGACTTTTGGGGAATTTTCTCATAAATTATTGATTTCTTAGCCTTTAAAATTGGATTGTACTGAAAAATATACTTATACCTGTAGCTGTCGCCTCTTGATAAAGAAAAAAGGGAAAGAACTTCTAGTTTGTATTTGATAATAATCTCTAAAATTTAAGTATAGAATGATGTTTGCGCATTCGTAACCCTATAACCAAGCGGATATCCACAAAAGCCAGTTTTAGGTGGATCTCTACTCCATTAAATAAACATGCAAGCCAAATTTCAAGTCTAAATCTAATAGAGCAAAAACGACATTTTTACTATCAATAACCCCGTAATCTTGCTGAGATTCGTTCTCCAAAATAACCGTTCTTAGCGGATTTCAATTCAACAAAAGAAAAAATGCAAACCAAATTTCATTATTACAGTCCTTGTAGTTCGAAAAAAGGATTTTTTTTGTCAATATACGCCCAGTAACCCCTTGCTCCCCCAGGAGTTGATTTTTCCTCAAATATATTCTTAGTGGATCCATATTCAGCAAAAAAACATGCTTAACCAATTTCAAGTATGTAGGTCTAACAATTCAAAAACATGAATTTTTTTCTATAACTTCCCTTGACCCCTCGCAATCCTCCTTAGGGGTCGATTTTCGTTTTACTCTTTGTTAGAAGAATTCTATTCCATGAAAGGAACATGATTACCAATTTTCAAGCAAGAAGATCGAATAGTTAAAAAACGGAAATTTTTATCTATTACACCCCTTAATCCCCGAAATGAAACTTGAGGGTCGATTTTCGTGAAACCCATTTTGTGGCGGTTCTCTACTTTACGAAAGAAATCGGCTTAACAAATTTCAAGACTGTACGTCTAATAGCTAAAAAATGGGAATAATTATCTATAATGCCCCTTGAACCCCCTAAACGCCACTTGGGAATCTGTTTTCACAACACCCATTTGGGGAATTGTACTCTATGAAAGGAATCTGCTTACCAAATTGAAGACGGTGAGTCTAATTAATTAAAAAAGGAAAAAAAATATCTATAACGTCCCTTAGCCCCCGCAACGCCTAGGGTCGATTTCACAAACAATTATATAGGGGATCTTTAAATCATGAAAGGATTCTGATTATCATATTTCAAGAGTGTACGTCCAGTATTTTAAAAATGGAAATAATTATGTATAACGCCCCTTAAGCCCCGCAACACCACTTGAAGTCGATTATCACGAATCCCATTTTGTAGCTTATCTCTATCCTATGAGAGGAATCTGCATACCAAATTTCAAGACTGTGCGTCTAATAGTTTGAAAATCGGAATGATTATTTATATCTCCCCTTACCCCTCCTCAACACCCCTTGGGGTCAATTTTCCCAAAACCATTTTGTAGCGGACATTTACTCCATGAAAGAAACATGCCTACCAATTTTCAAGCAGATAGGTCAAATAGTTTAAAAACGAAAATATTTGTCTATTACGCCCCTTAGTCCCACAAAGCCACTTGGGAGGGGGGGCTATTTTCCCAAAACCTATCTTGTAGCTGATATCTGCTCTATGAAAGGAATCTGTTTATCAAATATAAAGAGTGTGCGTCTACTAGTTTAAAAATGGAAATAATTAACTATAACGCCCCTAAGCTCCGAAATGCCACTTGGGGGTCCATTTTCACCAAACTTATTTTGTAGCGGAACTCTACTCTACGAAAGGAATCTGCGTACCCAATTTCAAGATTGTACGTCGCGTAGTTTAAAAATGGAAATAATTATTTATAACGCCCTTTAACCCCCTCCCCCGTAACGCCCCTTGCGTTTCGAAGTTCGCAAAAAAAATTCGTTCTTAGCGGATCTCTACTCCATGAAAGGAATATGTCTATCACATTTCAAGTCTATAGGTTGAATAGTTTCGGAGATATCGTGATTAGTCAGTCAGTAGTCAGTCGCTTTCTCTTTATATATATTGATAGCATGCTAAACCCTGCATCATAGTGCTCAGTTTATGACATCTGTTGAAAATAATAATGGTTTTTCACCTATATCCATTGATTTTGATGTATTTTTGAAATATATATTATATAGAACAAGGCACAATCATCTGAAATTATAGTAGTAGACTCATCATATTCCTGTCTAAGCATTAAAGGTTTAGTTGCAGTGCAGTTCACAGCTTCCTACTTTGAAAAAAAACCTTGGCTCAAAGTTTAGCGTGAGATAACTGGGGATCTGGGGTTTCAAATGATTTGCTTTCGAATGATAGATACTGAGATTTTGGTTAAAATGATCCTCACATGAATAAACTCATAAATGCGAGAGAAATTCAAAGTATTTCATTTTTGTCATTTCAGGACATCTATTTAAATACATTTCAAAAAACATTCAGGACATGCAATTCAGAAAGTAATTTTTCTTGTTAATACGCCAGCATCTTGTGTCTGTTCTTCCCATTTAATTCCGTATCTAATCTTTCTTTTTCTCCTTTTATATATGTAGACTCTTAAGTAAATATGCAGCTTTATATATAAAAACAGAAAAAGAAAATGGAATAAGGAAGTTGACTTGCTGACGAAAAGGCTGAACAAAGACAATTTTGGTGTAAAAACAAGAATTGAAAAGGATTTGAGTGGAAATATAAGCACGAGAAAAATATGTCTCGCAATCTAGACAAAAGCCAAACAGGAAAGAAATTTTCCTCCTGACAAAGAAGGACAAACTACTATCCGATTATCTTTTTCGAGCGTAAGAAAAAATTAGTTTCTTGTCTGACACGTGGCTAAAAGATTTTGCCAAACGGATTTCTCGGGTAACCATTTTAAAAGATCAAATGGCACGGAAAAGAATTTTTATTTACATTTGAATTTGTATATTAAATTTTCGTTCTCCGAGAAATGTTCGAATGGAAATAATCCGTTTCTTTTTTTTATCTTATTTCTCTGTGAAACTTTGAATTATTTTTTTCATGAAACATGTACCGGAATGTTAATTTCAGGCGCTCGGTGGCTTGAGGTAGTTGATCGCCACGTAAACCCAAGGTTGAAAAGTTCGATCCCGGCTGGAGTTGAAAGATTTTCTGGGTGCGAAAAATTGTAGGCATACATGTCATGTGATTATGTAACATGAAAATGATTCCTTTAGTATCAATTAGTCTGGTACTTAAGGTATTATTTAGCATCCTACAAGAGCTTGCAATAGAATAAATTCAAGCATCAAAAATTTGGTTGCTGGAACCACCAGTAGATGGTATCACCAATGAAATGGCTCTCACAATGGGGACACCGCGTCTTCAATGGAAAATCAGCCAAAAGGCAGCCCATTAGATAAGAAAAAGGAATTTTATTTTTTAAAATAAAAATTCCTCAGTTTAAATAGGCTTAAACTTCTGTTCTCAATTGGAATCGGAAACCGTTCGGATACGCGATTGTTCTGATAACCGAAAACCGAATGCGATCCACTTATATGTGGACACTATACAAATATTAAAATCATCACATGCGGGAAACGTGCTTGACGAAAAAGCAAAACATGTGCAAAATGTCGCACAACCTTTATTGTGGAAAATAATCACTTATTTTTCGCTGTACCATTGTACACCTTCGTTTTTTCGTTGCAAGATCTCTGATTCTCTTGAGTAGCAGTAGTTGAGTAAGACAGCCCTCTGATTGTTGTTCGTACCACTCCTTAGCTGTTTTAAACGCAGAAAAAGTCTTCATCCGTTTCATCGTCGACAAGGTCGGATTTTTCTTGCACGGAAGTCACAATCTCGTGAGCATTTAGCATTTGAAATCCAGTTTTCTGTATCGCATGCCATTCAGGTTTCTTCATTAACAGAACTCAACAAAAGAGCAAGTATACACCCCTTTACTTGGAAACAATCTGACCTAATATTCCGAGCAGATGTTTACCAAATCATACAACTAAAATTACCCAAATATACCTCATCTTAGATTTTACCGTCACTTTGGGCCTCACGCGAAACAACTGTTTAGTGTTGCACTGTTCGAAAACGTCTCCGGATTTCGGTTCGGATATTTTGATGCTCCGGATAATAAAAGTTCGGAATAAACGACGTTCT
>BMAO01027899.1:0-18828 GCA_019973975.1 Trichonephila clavata
AATATCTATACAAATAAATAAAATTGAAGTGTCTGTTTGTAATTTCAAATTAGCAGTTTTTACTTAATGCACTAAAAGTATATACGGTACTCATAACAAAAAACCAATTTTTAAAATTTTGTCTGTCTATCTGTCTGTCTGTCTGTCTGTTTGTTCCGGCTAATCTCGGAAACGGCTGGTGCGATTTTAAAAATTCTTTCACTAATGGAAAGCTACATTAACGGGGAGTAACATAGGCTATATTTTATTCCCGTATTCTTACGGAACGGAAACTATACGGTGAACGTGAAACTGAATGCCAAGATGAACGCCAAATTGAACGCCAAGCTGAGTGAATGAAGTCGTTGTTTTGGTTACTGGCGACCGATGCTCTTCATGAGACATAACAGTGTTACGCGCACATCATAATTCGCTGACACGTGCCATAATTTTTTTTATGATAGTTATCTCACTGTTCAGTTAAGTAGAGCATCGGCTGTTTCGGATGCACTTTTAAAATAATAAATCAAGGCTTCATAAGCAAAAAGCAATGCAAGAAACAAAAAATTGATAAGTTTTAATCCTTTCTCTTTTTTTTATTTACATTTTAGTCACATTTAAACAATAGTTATTATTTGCTTAATATTTATATTGTAATCGAAGAATAATAATTTTCAAGGTATCTTTCATTTTTCTACCTCTCTGTTTTTCTTAATTCAAATTGTTCTTAGTTTCTTAATTGTGAGTTTTTTTCATTCGTTATATTTAAGCTGTTTTAAACTTTAACAGCTGAACTTTAAGTATAATAATTAGAAATCAATGTTAAACATTGTTAGGTTTTTATTCATGAAAATATTTCAGATTTTGATAAATTACTCTTAGGTTATTTTATTTAGTTAACTGCGTAGGTAGTTGTTTCTAAAATAATTCAAATTGTTCTTAATTTCTTAATTGTGAGTTTTTTTAATTCGTTATATTTAAGCTGTTTTAAACTTTAACAGCTGAACTTTAAGTATAATAATTAGAAATCGATGTTAAACATTGTTAGGTTTTTATTCATGAAAATATTTCAGATTTTGATAAAAAAACATAGCATTTATGATGATGTTCACAATCTCAATATAAAAGAAGATTCGTGGTTGTGTGAGAGATCCATTTTAGCACCTATAAACGACCAGGTTACTGCGCTTAATCAGCGCATGTTAAATAGCTTCCTGGTGAATCACAAACATACCTTTCCATCAATACAGTTTGCAATCCGGATGAAACGGTTAGTTATCCAACAGAATTTTTAAACAGTATAATTGTGCCTGGTCTACCTCCTCACAAGCTAGAACTTAAGATTGGCGTTCCCATCATACTACTCCGTAATTTAAACCACCAAAACTTTGCAATGGTACTAGGTTGCGAGTAGTGTCATTGCAAAGAAACGTTATAGAAGTTCGTATAATATCCGGATGCGGAAAGGTAACATAGTACTTATACCACGAATTCCCATAATACCATCGAATTTCCCGTTTGAATTCAAAAGACTACAATTCCCTGTAAGTGTCAGCTTTGCTATGACAATTAACAAGTCACAAGGGCAAACGTTAAGCAAAGTTGACATAGAGTTGCTTTTCACATGGCCAACTATACGTGGCATGTTCACGTGCGAGGAATGCCACTGGCGTTTTTGTTTTAGCTCAAGAAAATCGTACACCAATATTGTATATAAAGAGATTTTTCAATAAATTTAATACTGTATATAGAGAGGATGTTCAATAAATTTATACGAAAAAAACCACACAAAAATTAACAAAAAACAAAGAAAATAAAAAAAATAAAACAATAAACACCAAAAAGCAGAAAGAACACAAAAATCTAAAAACAAAACATTGATTCACAAAGTAAAAAAATGACATTAAACTCTCTCTCTCTATATATATATATAGCGTGTATGTATTTCTTAACGTGGAATACAGAATTATTAAGTTTTCGTAAGATCTGTGAATTGAACAAAACACTTTTTTGTAAATTTCTACGTGAACGAAGTCGCGGTAACAGCTAGTTTTCTATACAAATCGAGGTCTTTTCTTCTTGGTAACATCTTTTTCATGATATGTTAAAAATAGAAGAGAAACCAATGAGAACTATCATTTATTAACACTTTTTTTTAAGTGTATATTGTGTGTTGCTGCCACTAAAGCCTACTTGGCAACATTAAGTTGGCGAAACGGAAAAGTACCAAAAATTTTTCTAACACAAATAGATTTATCTAGGACTTAAAAAACTCACCACCTTCGTGATTAAAGCTGTTTGCTTAAAAAATATTAATATGATATGAACTTTAAGAAAGGAATTTTTTCGTTATGTGAATGAATTAATTTCATTGCTGGTTAAAAGCAGATATGAACGAAAAGATCATTTTTTTTCCACTTGAACTCCTTATAATTAATGTTTGCTTTTTGTTCGTTAATATATTTTTAATAACCAATGGACAAATGTTAATAGCATCACAGTCTCTCAAAATGCATGGAATAAAGCAATGATTCTCAACATTTTTTTTTTTTTTGTTGTTGCGGTACACTATCAAAAATTTCAAAATTTGGAGGCAACTAATAATAAAATAAATTTAAAAGAATTTTACTTATCTATAATACACTATGTGAAATGAGTTGTGATGGTAATTTTCAATATTAAATAAATTAATATGTACGACAAAGACAATAAAATATTTGGTAATTTGATTACAAATTAATTATAAGAAGAATATATTTAATGCAACATTGAGCTTGACGGTTTTTGATAATTTCGTTTGTATATGGTCGTAATAATGATAATACCCTCTCGTTCCGTCATCTGCAAAGGCTCAATCTTTTTTTTTTTCATTTTTATATTTGAAAAATATATTTGAATCTATATTTTTAACACGCTTTTATTAGCTTCACCTGTGTGCAATGGAATCTTTGAACTCGATTTTTACTTCTTTAAGAGGTCAGATTAATTCGAAATTTTCCACACTTGTCAAGGACCGCGATGACAATACAATAATTTAATAATTTTGTTCCATTGCCCTACTCAGGATCATGAGGACTGACGATTTCCCATTTCCAAATTTGGCGACTAATTCCAAATTTGACGACTAAAAAATTAAGTTACAACCCTAAAGCGAAAACGCGCTTATGGTTAATACAAATACAACAAACAAGTGTTCTTTATATGGGTTTTAATTAGTCGTATTGACACACTGATAGGATGCCAATGGGTATCCCAGATTCTAAAACATGACACATTTAAGATTAATTCATCAATGAATAAATGATAGTTTAAAAAAACACGCTTTTATTGTTGATCTCGAAATAAAGGATGAAAAATAAACAATAGATTAAAAAATCTAAAAAACACGCTTTTATAGTTAATCGAACTAAAAAGTAAAAAGAATTCTTAATATAAGAATAAAATGATTAACTAGAAAATTAATGTTATTGAGGTAAAAGCGTAAAATGCTTTGTAAAAAATGCTTTGCTTGAGGTAAAATGCTTTGTACTACATTTTTACACTAGCTCTGCATTCCGGAATAGAACTAGTAAGAAATTATAACAATTGATATCGAGCATCTCACACTTTTACCACAATGACATTAATTTCTCGTTAATCATTTTATTATTATATCAAGAGTTAATTTTTACTTTTTAGTTCAATTAACTATAAAAGAGAGTTTTTTAGTTTTTTAAAACTATATTATGTTGAAAATCTGAATTCACACAAATAAGATGTAGAAAATTGTAAAAATATTTTTAAAGATTTTTTTTTTTTTTTTTTGCCATTATGGGATCGCCTCTAATTTTAATCCAAAATGAATTCATCGTCTCTCCTAAATGTTTTGAAATTAAATATTCATTATTATAGAGGGAAATTAGTTCTTCCTCTTCATTCAAAAATATTCCATATACAGATGAATCGGTACACAATTGGATTACGTGCCAAAGCGCAAATTTTTTTTTTATATTTAAATTTGGTAAGTAATGAATAACTCTCCGCTAGTGTAGTCAAATCAGTGGCTTAACGGAGAACTTTTGGGCCCCCAAGGAGATTTTAAAAAGGGTTAGATACTTGGCAGTAGTCAGGCTTTGTTCCCCCTAGAACCCTGCCTCCCCCCGCGATGCGGGGGTGTACGTTACGCCACTGAGTCAAATGGTCAATAACAATTTTATGAACAGTTTATTTCTATAAAATGCCAGGTATTAGATCGTGACTGGCATGTCATGAGTTCGAGCCTAGTACCACTAAAGACCCGCTGTGTAGGGGATCGATGTACGTAAAATCTGCCGAGAGCTCAAATATCATCCTGTTGGTGTGGTAGTTAGGAGAGAGGGGTGCTAGATGACCATGGTTCAAAATTACGAGATCCGTCGCCAAAAGCCCTCGTGTAGCTGAACAGTGCGACGTTAATATTAACTCACTCACTCTATAAAACGGCCAAATTATTCGATTTCGGTTTTAGTTATTTTTTTCTCAAAGTAAATTAATAATTTTAAAAACATTTGGCGGCACATATCAAGAATATGGAGGCACTCAAAAGTACCGCTGCACAGTGGTTGAAAATCACTGGAATAGAGGTTAAAGCCGACAGGGCTAGGTACTCAGTAACTCTTCAACGAAATGTCTGCTTTTTATGAATGGAAACAATTGGACATTGTTTCTCGTGATGCGCATGTTCAGTGAATAATTAAAAATTAAGAGTATCAAATTTATTAGAAACTTCGAAGATCGCGATCCAAGGTCGTTCATATAGTCTGTCTATTATCCATACTATTTTAAGTTTAAACCCAACGCGTGTAGGTTAACTTTCAAGAGCTTGCATAAACACCTAAAAACTGTTGTGTGGAAGTTTATCTGAAAACATTTAAATGTATGCCAGTTTATTTTTTTTTATGTCAATCTTAGATGTGTGACATATGCTCGTTCACTTGCAAACAAGTAAGTCTAGCCATGTTTTCCGGCGTATATTCAGTTCATTAGTCCATTGGTGATGAGTGACGAAAGGGTCTAAAGAGTAGTGTTTTGCGTAATGTGTGGCGATATCATATGCATTTCCTGCTTTCAAATGAATGCCTTCTGTTGCGGACATGATGATTTGTATTTTTCGATAGTGATAAACATGTGTGTCCAGAAACATAAATAATTTTCTAAAGAGTGGTATAACTTCTAAGAAAATGATTTCGCAAACTATACTGTTGTTATGGGTTTAAATTACATTTTTTTTCAAGAAATTAAAGGGATCATTTGAGTTCCTTTATCTTAAGCGCTGCTATGGAAAAGCAAGGTTAGATTTCATTATTTAGTCATTATTCTATCACGCCGATTTGGTGCTTTTTTTTTTTTTTGCTGACAATACGATTTTTTGGAATTTTTTTTCACTTTAATTATTAACATTTATTTTGTGTTTTGTTTCCAAGTTGTGGAATAATTTCCTTTTTTTCTCTTAGATAATAAATATTTGTACAAAAAAGCCTTTTTTTTTAAAAAAAAAAAAAAATTACATTAAAAGGGAAAGAGATTTGAACGCTTCCATATTTTAAAAAAACAAACAAACCAGCATATTTAAATGAATTTCAAATCAATTGAAATAGAATAATGAATTTAGATCTCTTTCTTTGGGATGCTTGCGTCCATGTGTGTGTGGAAGAATTTTAATTACTACTTTAATTTCTTTGAGAAAAACAAACGGTACTTAGGTATTATCGCAACCTATCGGCTACATTATATGAAACAAAGCCCATAGATGCCAATTCAACCCTTACGACACATAGAAAATTGGGGTTGCCAACTTGTCGAGTTATTAATAGAGCTGGCGATTGTTGCGATAATATAGTACCATACAAACTTAAGAATATTTATCGAATATTTAATTTTGAATATTTTATGTTAAATTAGGAGTACCCCTTTATATCTTACTCACATTTATGAGCGTGAGTTCTGTTTTTTTACTCACGCAAAGGTTTTTAGTAAATTTTCTGTATGAATTCTGAAACCTATATTTTGAGAAGAAATATTCAAATTTCTGTTGAAATGTTCCCATAGTCCAACAACGAAACACATTCTTATATAATTTTTTAAACTATTAAAAAAAATTGCTTTTCGATATTATTGTTTCAAAATCTGCAGTAGAAGACCATGGTTTTTCCTATGTTAAAACGTCGCACTACAAGGTGGCACGAGGCCTATTGGCGACGGATTTTGTAATTTTGAACCGTGTCAAGTACGTTACACCAACGACAGATTTAACGTGCAGCGGGCCCCTCTACATAGCTTGCTTTCAGTGGTACTAGGCTCGAACTCATGACACTACAGCCATGAGTCCGTTACCTTGACCACTAGGCCTATCTTTATGAGAGACGAAAACAAATTTCCAAAGTTGTGTTAAAACCAATCCGGTACTTATGATCATGTTGTTGTTGTTTATGCTACCTGATCGACAGAATCATCAGATCAAGGTCCACGAAATTCATCGCGGCTTAGGGCTAGATTTTTACGCCTGTCTTTAGCCTTAGTTTTGAGCACCATGCAGGTGAAAGTACGATTTTGCTCAGCTCCCCCCCCCCCAATTTTGAAGGAGAACACCCTGGGGTGTCAGGGGCTTCCCGTCTCTCTTCCTCTTTCACCAACCTCACTAGAGGACTTGCAGCTCGACGGCTATTTAGAGAGTACCCCCTGCCGCGAAGGGGCTCTATACATTTACAAACATCCATGCCTTCTCCGGGAATCGAACCAAGTCCCTACGGCACCGCAGTCAGCGTTGCTAACCACTATACCGGATGGCGGCCGGTATAGAGGTTATACCTATAAAATAAGGAATTCCTATCTTGTAGTTTGACAATCCAGTTTTCTCTCATGACGATTTTTCTTTTCTAAATTAACCACAGTGAAATCATGTAACACGAAACTGGGGAGACTGAAATATTTTTCGTGTTAAAAGAATTTCGCGTTAAAAATATTGCAAAAAAATACGAAATTAAGTTTATTATAGTATATATTTAATTTACACATATATATATATATGCATGTATTTAATATAGATCAAGGAACAAAACATTCACAACAACATCAATGGAATTTAATAATTTTATACAAAAAATTTTCAAGTTCTTTTGAAAAAACAAAACATTTACTGAATTTTTAGAAAATAATATGATATTTTACGATGCATTATCTTTTTTAGCATCAAATTGTCAACAAATTTTTCGATGTCGTCCATTTTGATATTCCTTTCACTATTGGAATGTGCTTTTAAATAATTGCGCCTACTTTTCATGATATTTCTCGTTTCAGAGAACGTGGGAACAGGAGCGTCTTCGGAATCTGCATCATTGGCATTTTTTGAGCTTTGAACTAACTTCAAAATGTCTTTGCCTGCCACAATTGAGGCTGTGCACACATCATCATCAACAACTACAACGAACGTTTCCGATGATACAGTAAAACAGTCCAATCCGACTTATGTTTTCCGAATTTGTTCATTCCTAGAAGGGAAATCTTTTTATGTAAAGCCACTTTTGTTGCGTGTTAAGAGAAAAAAATGCATGAAAATGCATAGTAATTTGTCGGCACCGTTATATTATTTAAACGATCGTTAACCGATCTTTTTTCGTCTTAAGCGTTTTCGCGTTAAAAGTATTTTACTGTATAAAGAGTGTGTGAATATATAAATCTTATAAAATAAGCTTTGAATGTCTCAGATTCTAGCAGTATAAAAAAAATTAAGACCTTTAAAAAAACGTGAATGACACCTATTCCTAACTTCCTCAGATTAAATTGCTGATTAATTTTTTACTTTATTTATATACTGTGTTTCTTTTGGTCGTGCTGTGGCAGATTAGTATTGTTACATAGATCGGGTTCGAGGATTTTATGCAATCAGTATTACGTTATCCTTTTTGCAAATAAATAACTCTATTATATATATATATATATATATATATATATGGGAGAGTAATGTGCATGTATCTATATTCAGAAATATTGTTCTTAATTACACACTACGCAATAAATTTCTAGTTTCTAATAAATCAGAAAAAATAAAAAATTATAAACATTTTACTAAATACTGTTTAATTCAAAACTACCCTATTAATTTTATTAATAGATATTTAAATAATGAAATTCTAAATAGTAAGGATTAAATTTCCATAGTTTTAAAAGGTTTATATTATAGATTTATTATTCTTCCTAGATAGTTTTTAAATACCCCAGTTTCTAGTTTTAGATAAAATTACTTTTTTAGAATATTATAACTTTTAAACTTTATTAAGAGTCTCTAAGATAATGGTAGTATGTTTACATTTCTTGTTTTATTATTTCTATTCTTTTCATACTTTTGCTAAGTGCTATTTTTCAGCCTTTGCTTTGTTTTGAAATTGTATTTGGGTCCAGAATCTGGCAATAACTTGGTTATTGTACTCAGATTTAGCGCGGGCTCTGCATTTCAGTATGCAATTTTTGGGTAAGTTACCTCTTCCTTATAATGGATTTAGATTTCCTATCCATGATTTCCAATTGGTATTTGCTCGGTATTATTAACAAAAAAAAGGGGAAGGTGGCTGGCCAAAAAACATGTTCAACCCCTTTTATACAGAAGGATTTTTTTGAAAAAATTTTATGTATACTAGCTGTCCTAAGTCAGCAATGTTGATAATACTGAAGCATCCATTCTTTTGTATTTTGCTCTGCTGTTTCAATCTTTCATATCTCCTTCTAAATTCTGTTGTATTGTTATCTGGCAATTGATATTCTTTTATGTATTGATCATGTGGTTCATCTCTCTCTTGTAGAGAAATTTTGATTATATATATATATATATATATATATATATAATCAAAATTTCTCTACAAGAGAGAGATGAACCACATGATCAATACTCAGAAGAACATCAATTGCCAGATAACAATACAACAGAATTTAGAAGGAGATATGAAAGATTGAAACAACAGAGCAAAATACAAAAGAATGGATGCTTCAGTATTATCAACATTGCTGACTTAGGACAGCTAGTATACATAAAATTTTTTAAAAAATCCTTCTGTATAAAAGTGGGGTTGAACATGTTTTTTGGCCAGTCAACCTTCCCCTTTTTTTGTTAATAATACCGAGCAAATACTAATTGGAAATAATGGATAGGAATTCTAAATCCATTATAAGGAAGAGGTAACTTACCCAAAAATTGCATACTGAAATGCAGAGCCCGCGCTAAATCTGAGTACAATAAACAAATTATTGCCAGATTCTGGACCCAAATACAATTTCAAAACAAAGCAAAGGCTGAAAAATAGCACTTAGCAAAAGTATGAAAAGAATAGAAATAATAAAATAAGAAATGTAAACATATTACCATTATCTTAGAGACTCTTAATATAGTTTAAAAGTTATAATATATTCTAAAAAAGTAATTTTATCTAAAACTAGAAACTGGGGGTATTTAAAACTATCTAGGAAGAATAATAAATCTATAATATAAACCTTTTAAAACTATGGAAATTTAATCCTTACTATTTAGAATTTCATTATTTAAATATCTATTAATAAAATTAATAGGGTAGTTTTGAATTAAACAGTATTTAGTAAAATGTTTATAATTTTTTATTTTTTCTGATTTATTAGAAACTAGAAATTTATTGCGTAGTGTGTAATTAAGAACAATATTTCTGAATATAGATACATGCACATTACTCTCCCAATGCGGTACTTTTATAATATTGAAATTAAAGTCTTCTCGTTTATCATAAATATTAGTAACTATTTTATAATCTTTTAATTTAATTTCTATATCAAGAAAATTTGCTTCGTAACTGTTACTATTTGTCTGTAATAAATTAAGATATTGTGGATAAAAATTAATATTAGGTATAAAGTTGTCTTATATATATACGCTAGCAGCGTATCTGGTTCTGCAATTGAATCAAGCAGAATAGCTTTTAAAAAATCATAACATTAAAAATAATTCTGGATTCTAAGAACGATAAAATATCCAACCATTCTAAAAATCAAACGTTTTTATTCCACAAAAAAATACAATACTAAACCATTGCCAAAATACAGCAACAAAACTTTTACTTAATATTTACATTAGGTTTTTACAGTGAATACGCGCAAGTGTAGATGCCATGAATTAATTCAAAAATAAATTCTGAAGACATGACAATCAGTCTCAAAGAGCACAAGACAGTTCTTCTGGAGCAATGGAAACTTATTGGCGAAAAACAGTCCTTGAAACACAGGATACAGTACTCAGAACTCGCTTAATAAATCACAGAAGGTCTTCACATCTTCCACAGCACTCAGACACAATTATCAGTGTCTAAAATACAAGTATGTTTAACATACTTATGATTCTTCACAAGCACTCACTCGTCCTACGCAACAGCTGAAGTAATCGCTTCGACGGTCAAGACAATATTACACTACAATGCGATCAAAACAAGACTCATAGATCGTTATATTAGTAGATCTCTCCACTAATTTCCATATGAATCCATAGGGCAGGGGTAGCCAACCCGTGGCACGCGTGCCACAGTGCGGCACGGCGGAGTTGTAACGGTGGCACGTGAGGATTTAATAAAAAATTTGAAAAAATAATATTAAATTACAATTTTTTTTTACAATATTGTCAGTTCACGGCATACGAAGCGCTACCTGTGTAATTAAAATAGTAGAGTGTGTTGTTGTGTCTGGTAGTAATGTATGTATAAACTGTGTCTGCGCAATCCCAATTGCGCTGCCTGAACTGCGCATGCCCTGCAACTCCAATGTAAATGTACAGAAGTTATGAGTAATTAATAAACGCTAGTCCACAAGAAAACTATGTCGTGATTGTGTCATGAACAATATATGTAAGAGACTCTTGAGTCCACTTAAGTGTTAGAGCTATCGAAGTAAAAAAATATTATTGAAATGCGATTGTCTCGGACAAAAAAAAATCTCAGAATTTATTTTAAATAAGCTTATTTGAGATTCAGTTGAAATTTAACGTGTAGAGAAAGCTTTTTTCACTCGTGAGATTTCAGAATTTGAAGGATTGTATTTTAAAATTTCTGGAAGGAAACACTAGACCTGTCTAGTAAGTACTTACTATTCTAGAATGAAGACAAGATATGCGATTCTGCTTTTCTTGCCGATATTAAGGGATATTAAAATAATTTAATTTTAAGATTACGGAGAAAAGATTGTATTTTTTCTACCCTAGTTGGTTAAATACCTTCTTTTATGGTATTTGATCCAACTAGGCTTTTTCTTCTTGATTTTTGAGGAAAACAATTAACGCATTTCTCATTAATTCATAAACTCTCCATCAAAGTTGACAGTGCTTCGAGCTGTGATAGATTTAAAAATTTAACATCTATTTTTGTACAATTCTTTCAGTGCTAAGTTTGATGATTTTCAAAAGGAAAAAAATGCAGATTTTTTCACAAATTCTTTTTCGATTTCTTTGCAAAATATTAACTTTTACCCACATAAAATCAAAATTGAAATTATTGTTCAACACTATACTACACTGAAGAACAAATACAAGGAATTCTATTGAATTTTGTAAATTTGTACTAATAAGCCATTTTTCAAATTGACACGATTTGGCTCTGTCAGATATTGTTGTAGATTTGAATAAACATACGTTTGTAAGCAATGTTTTCTATTATGAACAACAACAACAAAAATCTAAATATCGTTTAAAATTAACTGAACTAATGAAAAATAAAATTTAAATTTGTGCTTTGGTCTCATTTATTATAATTTTTTTAAATTTCCACTACTTACCCTTGTTCTTTAAAAATGTGCTCGCGTTGCGAAAAGTTACATAATAAGTAACATTTCTTCACCTTTTCATTTGATCAAAAAGTTGGAAGTGGCACGCGTAACTATTTTTTATCTGAAAATGGCACTCTTCCTAAAAAGGGTGGCCACCCCTGCCATAGGGTCACGAACTCGCCAAAAATGATGCCAACTTGGCTCTATTGTCAAGATTTCGTCAAATATGCATAGAATTGCCATTATATTATAAGGAACGGTGTTTCTTGCGAATATTACAATTTTAACATAAAAATAAATACAACAGAAAGTAATATAGACGTATTACACATTCAGATGTAAATTATTTACACTATTTTAAGCATTTAATATACAAAATTTGTAAAAAATTTTCAAGTGTAACAATGCTACCACAGTTTTTGAGGTTTAAGTAACATACTTAAGGTATTATATAGTAATAAAGCTTAAAGAGAATGCAGTGTGGTTGCGATATGTTCTCAGTGACACTAAAGTGAACAGGAGAGTACCAAAATTACTATATTTAAAATTTTTGTTTTGACAATCTTTCCTACGTATATATTTTTCGCATTTTTGATGTTCCTGTATCTTTGTGGTAGGTAACCACAAAAATTTTTTTGTGTCCTCTAAAAAAAGTATGTGTACAAATAGGGTGAATCGGGACCTCTTAACCGACTTTTTACAAAGCTGACCATAACTTTTTTTGTAATTTATTTTAAAAAGTGAATTTAAAGTCAAAAGAAAACATAGTTATCTGTTGATTTTTTCCTGTCCCCCCCCCTTTAAAACGAAAGTGCTATGATGGATTTTTGACAAAAGTGATGGTTCGTTTTGTCCTTCCTGTGGTAGATATTTGCATTTCGAAAAAAAAAGGGGAAAAAAAACGAGCCTTACAGTAGTCGCATATGATGTGTAACATCTGACATGTTATCGTGGTAAATACGCAATAGTATCTTAAATCCTGAAAAAAATTAATCGTCTATGATTGGAAAACTTTTTCTACCGAATAATTATGTTTTTAATGAAAATTTTATTTAATTAACACAAGGAGTAATGTAATTTTTTATCAAAAATAATTATTCTTGTTCAATTTGGGGAATAGTGGTGACACAATAGATTTATGATAACTAAAATATGACCAATATACTTGTGATTTCAAAGTACTTAAAAACCATTGAAAAACAACGTTAATAATATTACCACTGTTAACCTCAAAGTATGAAAGTTAAAACATATAAATATAACCTCAGCTTTCATACACAACGAGTCCTGAGACTTTGACAATTGAGCGTAAGAATCACAAGTTTATCCTCGATGAAGTCTAATAAGACTTGTTGGTACGTGTAAAGTGAATTTAGAGTCGAAAAATAAAAAAATAAAAGAACGAATCCGAGTTTTTGAATTCGAATATTTTGAAATGCTTAATTTAATAATATAAAAATAGGTGGCGGCTTGTTAACTACAGGAGTTGGACCCCGATGCGAGGGGAGGTTGGAGAGAGGGGCGGCAAAACTGCTAGAGCCGGCCCTGATTGATATGTGTAACATGAATTGTACGACATGTCTTTAAAAAGGAATCAGCTTTAGCATGCAACGTTATAGTTAGGAGACTGCGGAGAGATATTGCGTAATTGTTGCCTTATACATCTCCATATTGGCCTTGTACTTGGTGTTATGATTTGGGAGTGGCATTGAAATCCACTTCCCCTTTGGCCTTGTACACATTGCTGATACAAAGACCAGTCAACACTGTACTCTGAGGGCTTATAGCTTGTCCCCTTACCTTCAGTTTGCCTATGACCATATTCCAACAGCATAATGTGCAGTCATATGCAGTACATAACTTTAGATTGTATACCTTCATTAACCAACGATTCCTTCGATTTATCACCTATCAAATACTTCTAGTTGGTGATTGGAGAATAGTCCGACTTATACCTGCCATTGCTTCTGCAGAACAACTTCGGCAATGTGTGAAAGTAGTTAGGAATGCCATACCCCAACAATACATCCAAAGACCCTTTCATTCAACGCTCATGCGTGTAATGATTTGTCTCGGTCCTTCGACCAAGGGTGTGAGAGGGTTCGAGTAAGTATCAGAAATTTTTCAATTTGAACAATTTTATTTCCTTTTCCCTCTTATTAGCTTTTATATGAATACAGATAATGCATTCTAATAACCAAACCCGAGGAGAAATCGAACTTATTAATCTAACCATATAAATAAGGGCATTAATCTCTTCTCTTGAGTGCTCTTGCTTCAACACTTTCTTTCCTTCTTGGATTAACAATATTAAGTGCGACCACCAGTTGCTTACACTATGCTTTCTTCTTATACTCAATTTTTAACCATCATCCCGTCTACTCCACATCTAGTACTTGAAATAGAAGTTTTCATGTACATAAAGACAAGTCATCTCTACGGAAAGCGGTGTAACAACCTCGTCGAGGTTGTTGGTGCTTGGAGGGGGGGGGTGCTGAGTAAAGATCGGCCATAACCAGTTAAACAACTAAAGGTAGGACAGCTAAAGGTAAGAAAGGCACTACGTAACTAACTAGCAGAGCAATCACAAGGTTTAAGGATACTTAGGATATGAGTATAATCTACTCCACTTACTCTAGGAGCACTCTGGCCTTCACGGTAAATCTCTTACTTGTACGACCTAAGGTCGTAATTCTTAAGCTCAATCTTATAATTTATTCACCAGTTATCAATAATTTAAATCCCAGTGACTATATGCGGGCTGGCTTTCAACTCCCTTCGCGTACCTAAATGTCCAAGCTTAAATATAACAACTTATTTGCATAAATCAAGTCTTCTTCTTCGGGAGAAAGTTTTCAATCGAACATACAGTTAAAAAAATTAATTTACTCCGCTAAGATAAATTGAAGGTTCGTGGATAGACTTGTTACGAGGGTTTTCAGCTAAAATCACAGTTAAAAAGAGTATTTTACCCAAGAGGATTAGTTGAAACCCGAATGGAACCCTTTACAGACTATGAATTCGATTGTTGCCAGCCGTGTTTGCAGTACTACTGATTTCACACAGGAGGTTAAATTTTCAATCTTTTTATTCCTGTACTGTGTTGTATTCATCTAATAAATTTGCTTTGATATATATCTCTAGTCTTTCTTGTAGTTGCCTTTTGACACTGTTTCAAGTTTCTCACCAAGAAAGAATTCAAGTTCCGCTCATACCGTTTACGACTTACCATAGAAATTGGGGAAAAGGAGAAAAATAAACAAAGAAAAAAAACACGAATAAATTTATTTTAACTGCAAATGTTTTATAAAAATAAGCAAGAGATACAAAACATTTCCCTGACAAAATTTGAATAAAATAAGGTTCAAAACAAAAATAATATTTTGTTTTTACTTAAGGGGTCATCAAAACATGTTTTCTAAATTACGACAAAATGTTTATCTAGAACGCAATGCTTTTTTATAAATAAATAGAAGTGCAAACAGACAACGTGTCAGTTACTGAAATAATACGAAATTTCAAGATATTTGAGATAAATACACATGTTTAAGTGCGCTTAGGATTGCATCTAATTTTACTTAGTGCTTTAGCTGATATTAAAGAAATTTTTGCAAATAGCATTAAAAAGCATCAGTTTGCGATATTTTTTATAGTTCGATTCAGAAATGTATTGATCCGAATGAGACGAAATTCGTATTGTACATGAAATAAACACTTGATCATAAAAAATATAAATAAATAAACGCCTGAAAAAATTTCATTTTGTGGATTTTTTTACACATTTTTGGTCTCAGTGATCGGCGTTTTCGCAGTTTTTACTGCTGAGGAAGATTATCGCCGCGTTAAGTATAGCTCTGGCTCATATTACGTCTCATGACGCCATTGTCTATTTTTATTACTAACAATTTATAAGGAAGTTTCTTAGAAATTGTTATTTTTGTTTATTTGTTTGTTCTCAGTGGCAGTATTACGATTTTTTTCGAATTCTGCTTCAAAACTGATATAATTACAGAATGTATCTTTTCAAAATTAAACTTCAGTTTTGGCAATACAGTTTATATATATATAAAAAAAAGAATCTGCTATTACTATTACTAATTTATTCTTCCGTATGAAGCCAATATTTGCAATGCTAAAAGTTATTTGAAAAGATTATTGAAAGTTAAGTTCACTCATTAAAATCATATTTTAATTTGGATATGCCGTCTTGCAACAGATTGAATGTTGACTCTGATTTAAAAAAAAATTATTTTTGTTGAGTTTTATTTAAAAATAAAAAAAAAGAGAATCAACCAACAAACTAACCGATTTAACAAAAGATATTCCAATGAGAATGATGCAAAATATTGAGTAACAAAAATTATTTCTATTTCATTGGGGGAAAAAAAAGGATGCGACAGAAAGTGATTAGACAATTTTTAACGCAATTTCCTGATAATCTTTGGAATCGTATTGTTAAATGAAAAAAAAAAAATAATTAGAAATAAAAAAACTTTTCTTTAACTAGCTTCCTCTTTGATTGAATCTTTTATACATTAATACTTTTTTTCGAATCCTATATTATTTAAGCCTCCTTATCAAACAACAACTGAATACGATATACTTTGTTCAAAAAATGTAGACTTGGGATAAATGCTACAATATGGCCTTCATTCAGATATTCTTTAAATAAATTCTAAATATCGAATTTCTCGATTATATAATAGTGATCGCAATACAATTAAAGCGAAAACAAAAAATAAAATATTCCTTATCTTTCACCCAACCTTTCATATATTTAATGTTGGATTTTTCTACTTAGCAAGATCTTAGTATTTTTATTTCAAAAGGATTGGCATCGGTTCTCTCTCTTGTTTCTTTGTCTGCCACAAAAGATAAAATAAAAAGCTAAGAAGTCACAATGGAAAAAAGTTGAATGTTGATTCATTTTCGTTATTTCTTGAAATGAATACTATCTGATGGATTTTTAATGTATCTGTGTGAAGCAGGGGGAAATATATCAAAAATGTAATTTATTTCACAAATATTTTTGTATAAAATAAATAATGTTTTAGAAATACGAATATGTATTCCACATTTATATTTAGCTCACAATCAAATTAAAAAATAAAGAAAAAACTACTTCTACAAATTTATTTAAATTGAAAATTTCACATATGCGTGATGAAAAATTTAATTCAAGACTGTATAGAATAATACAAAGAAATCTTTACCAAATACCAAAGAATTCGATCAAAATAGAAAACAAATTATGGATACAAAATTGTATCATATTCTGCCTTCTCTAAAATCTATAAAGCTGTATATTTTAATATACTAATCATGTGTATTATTTAAAGCCCTCTTTATTTTCTGTTTTTTTCCCGCATAATTTTTTCTCTTCCCTATATATCAACATACAAGATTAAAAAGGTATTCTGTTTTAAGGTAAAATATTCAGTACGTATTAAACCTCTTTTAATTTAAAGAATACCGTGCACTAAGCAGGAATGTGAATTTAAATAAATTAAAGGAATTCTCATATTAATATTAATGAATTTATGCAAAAATATTTAACTCTGCGAGAAGTATTTTTTTTCCTGGTATACTTTTCTGTATTACCGGTGATAACAAAATTAAATTGGGATTGCACAACATTAAGGGCATTGAAAAAGCTGTATACACACACACACACACACACACACACACACACACACACACACACACACATATATATATATATATAATCGCAACGGCATCTACATAGAAGAGTGAGTGTTACCAGACAAGTAACACTGACAATAAATGACAAAATTTTTATTGAAGGTATATAGTAGTAGAAACTCGAAAGCTTTTACTACAAATACACAATCGGCTGCAGGGTCTTTGTTGGGTTCGTAATCATTTTGGTTGGACATTAGATTATTGGAAACCAATTTCTTAGTGAAATGAGTCCCGCTTTCAGTTAGCAAAAATTGGTGGTAGGATTCGAATCTGCCATAGACCTCACAAGTCCATGGATCCAAGTTGTCAATAAAGCTCGGAGGAAGTTGTGGTTATGGCTGCATATAGTTGAGGGTTGTCTTTACAAGGTATATAAGGACTCCTCTGTGATCAAACTCAGCCAGTCATTCAATGGATATTGTTAAGTTCAGCAACTCAGAGATCCCCCCCATTTACAGCTATTCATGGACTTCAGGTACCTAAAATATGATGGAATTTTCCAGGATCCTAATGTGCCATGTCACCAGTTAGAGATTATTCGCGATTAGTGATAGGAACATTCTGAACAATTCTAGCGAATGATTTTGACACCTAATTTGCCACAAATGAATCCAATGGAACTCACATGGAGTACGGTAGAAAGGTCAATAGTACACAAAATTCTGCACCAACAACACTTTCGCAAGTATAGACGTCTGTGAGGGCAATACGACTGAATTTTTTTCAGAGGATTTCCGAGGATTTATTGAATTAATTCCACATCGAGTTGTTGCGCTTCGCTAAGCAATAAGAGGTCTTACACGGTATGAAGAGGTATCCCATGACTTTGGGTACTTTAGTACATATAAACTCTTTTAAAAGGAAAATATACAAGTAAATTTGGATTTCTTCATACTATTATTTCTAGAAAAATGAAAGCGACATTTCTTTATGACAAATATTCTTTAGAAAATTTTTACTAATATTTGCAGTATGCTATAAATTTTAATTCACTACAGTTACTTATATATGTTAAATTGTTATTTAAAGTACCATAGATATTGCTTTAATAAATAACCTTTTCAAGACTATGAACAATAAATTTAATATGGAAATAATAGAAATAAGAGACGCTTTTTTAAATATCACGCATTGCGTCAGAAAATCACTTAAAGTAGACTTTTAAACAAACAAAAAAAACACACAAAAAATTGATATTTGTTTCCGAAAATAGTAATTCAACTTACTAAAAACTGTTTCACACTAAAATTCTCCGAAATACTTTTCAAAAAATTGTAAGGAAATGATATGAATCTATAAAAGTAACCATTATTTTATTTCACAATACTTTTTCCACGTTTAAAAAACACGCATTTATAGTATAAC
>BMAO01027899.1:43943-75283 GCA_019973975.1 Trichonephila clavata
ATTTATTTTTAATGTATTTTGAATTGTTTCATAATAAATGTATAATAAATTCATAATAAATAATAATTATATTTTGGGGTGATATTATTAAGTTTGTATGTTGCGTTTTGATTTAAACGTGGTTTTAAAAGTGTGAGTTGTTTTTATTTTAGTTCTGTTGGTAAGTGCATATTCCGTAGTTAATATTAAGTTATAATAATAACCTTTCCCTTACCTTGTCGTGTGTTATAACCTCCCTTAACATTATCCTCATCTCGTCTAGTATTACTCATACTTAAATGTGTAAGCGAGTTAACGAATTCACAAGATACATTTACAAATAACACTATTTATTAATTTTCTTAATCAAGGAAGGTCATATATACACTATTCAAATATAAGAACAATCAAATACAGTGGAGAATGAGAAGGGTCACTAATTGCGGAACTACGAAATCTAAACTGAATCCACGAAGGATAAGCGCGTACAATTACAGCTACACACGTATACGTAATTACAATTGTTGTATCACTAACCTGATTTCTTAAACTACGGCAGGTTCGTCTTGTGGGATACTTGGATCTTAATTGGATCGGATCAAAGCTAGAATTCCCTCTTTAATATATAACTTCTATCTTCAGCTTTTCTCGTAGCTTTTCTATAGACTAATTTTATCAACAACTATGAGTTGGATTCCCGACGGTTCGATTCCCTTTACTTTACAAACTTTATATCTTTTTAGAAGAATCCTTTTACTGGGTAATTCTTTTGATATTTTTCTGCTTAAACATTTTGGGAGAATTTTTGCTTAATAGTAGTCGGTTGTTCTTTCATATTTCTATGAGATTTTTTATACTTTGGATTTTTTATATTTTGGATTTTGTATACTTTAAATTTCTTTTTATTTTATTTTGGTCTTTCCTACCGAGTTGCAAAGGGGGAAGGTTTGCGCCTTCAAACTAGTTTAACCCCACTTATTCGGTCCTAAGTCCGAAATTGCATTTTGACTCGCTAGGTTCTTATTTGTATTTCATTAGATTTGATCTTAATTTTTTTTCCCCTGTTATGTTCTATTTTATATATAAATTTTTTCCATATATATATATATATATATATACTTGCTACCCAATTTTCAGTCATTACTTTCTTTGCACCCCCCTCCCCATCAAAACAATAACAATGTATTGAATTCAGTAATAATATACTTTGACGTAAATCTACAATACGAATTTAATTACAAACTGTACAAATTATCAAGATAAATGTTAAATATTTTATATAATTTTATATATGACAAGCCCATGGGGTCACTGGTAATTGTTAAACTTGTCCTTAACTTGGCATTGTTAAATTAATTATCAAATACAGTGTGCAGTACTGATACATTTATAAATATACTATCATATTTTTTTAGTTACGATTTCCTTAATCAGTAAAACGATAAAATTTCCATTATATTTTTATATCATTTCAATAATTCAGTCCATCTTTTCGGCATTTTTGTTTATTGGACGACACACATAGAAGACATGTTAGCAGCAAAAAACATTACATACACTCTGACTCTACAAGCCAAACAAAGTACACGTCTCTCGGATGACTTGCAGCGCCATCTATACAATTAAAATTTAATTTACAACATATATACTATATTAGTGTAAATGCATATTTTATTTTTTATTATGTCAAAACGTATTTTGTTTTGCTTCCTTTCAGTAAATTAATGATATTTTTAAATAATGTTCTATTTTCGACTTATCGCTATGCTCGCGCCCCCCCCTAGGGGGGCGCGCCCCCAGTTTGAGAAACGCTGATGTACGGATTTATTTTAAAATATCCTAAACTTATTTTTTTTAGAAAAAAATTCATCATCTACCATGCTTACATCAATGTCAAATTTTGTCTGATAGGCAGTAATCTTATTATTTTGGAACTGAGCTTCTATCTGAAAAACCATATGCTCGTACATAGCATCCAAAATGGTGGAACTCTTACTCTGATTCTTGAAACGAAATTAGTAATTTTTTCTTCCTTTATATAACTTTCATCGTCGAATCTTCGTAAGTTTTTGCCATTAGATCCAATTTTCCAATTGATATGATCATAGTTCAAAATTTCGAAGTCCGTTGCCAATAGTCCTCGTGCAGCTTTGTAGTGCGACGTTAGTACAACTCTCCCCACTCACTCCTAAATTTGTAGAATTTTTGTAGTAAATATGATACAAGTATCAATTCCCAAGCACTATTTTATTCGAGCAACAATGGCAGCAGTATCTGAGGGGTCCCTGTCGCCTACTCGAGGCCAGCGTTATTGGGTTGGGGGTTCGAAAGATAGTGCCGCTCATCATGTAGAGGTTCTGATGCACGTTACATCTATCAAGGCTCAAAGTCTTCCCCTTCCATTGGCGTGTGGAAGTTTGAAGAGAGGGCGTCATTGTCCCTTGACCATGGTTCAAAATTACGAGGACCATTGCTAATGTCCTCCATGTTCCTTCAGAGTGTGACTTAAATTAAAATCAAATCAAGTTTATTCGCTCAACATTCTTAGTGCAAAAGAACTTTTTTTCTTACTATTTTTTTTACTCGAACTGTGAAGAATTAATATTTCTTAAATAGAAGGTATGCTTTTTTTTAAAAATTAAATCATCTGCTAAAAAAGTTAAAATGCCACTACAAATTCAATATATCTTTAATTTGCGTACTTATAAACTGAACGGTAAGACACATAAAGAGTATGTTTGATTAACTGTTTAATAACGTCGCGCTTAAAATCAACACAAGAGTGATTGGAGACGGGACTTCGTAAGTTTAAACCATGGTCAAGCATCGAGAAAGATACTTGAACTGACATCCCACTCTTCGAACTTCCACTTCACGCTAACATAAAAATTTGGACAATCCCTCTACACGGCTATTTTTAGTGGAACCGCCAGGACTCAAACCCACGGCTCGATTGACCAATGCCAATCATGAGCTCATTGCATTGCAATGACCACTCAGCTGCCACGGCTATAATAAAGAGACAGAAACATCTTTATTTTAAGCGGTTTTCAAAATACTGTATTATTAGTAGATTTTAAAAGTATACAATCTGCTAATACGGTGATTAGGATATACCAGTGGTCGTCAAACATCTGAAAAGAAGAGCCAAATTGTAAGGATAACAAGATAACTAAGGTATCAAAGAGCCTACCTAAAGATTTATACAAAGAGCCACAAACGAGTGTGCAGGAAGGGCTGTGACTCAATGCAAAAGAAAAAAGTGTCAAAATATTATAATGTTCAAATTAAGATTTCAAACATCCTGAAAAAAATATTCCTATGAATAATACTGTTAGAACTTTATCCTGAAATTTCGTGTTTTCATTAATGATTAATATTGACTTCGATTGTTCCTGCATATAAAGATCATTTCAACTCTTAAGCAAACAATTACAGAATGTATTTTTATCACTTCTGATGGGGGTTTATGTGTATCTCTTGTCAAATTCAAGAGTGCTTCCTAACGATAGCAAATAAAGGAATTTTCCTTAAAGGAATTTCCAGCAAATAAGCAAACGTTGCTGGAAATTCCTTCAAGGAGTGTCTTCCCACGGTGACATTTATACTAATATATTACTTTTACTGCTTTAAAACCAATTTCAATATATTTCACTGATTCTCACTACACTTTGTCAATAAAGAACAATTTAATACATAATCCTTAAGCCAGCGACATGTTTTATTTTAGACACATATAAGGTAAATCTTTTCAATAGATAATTATAAAAGAAACAAGATATCAATCATTGGCATGGCCAAGTAATTTTAGCGCGTTTTTCACATGTTGTATTTTACAATAATGCAACAAATGAACTTTTTACTAACAGAAAGTAGTTGTACTGTACCACTCCTCTAAATGTACTACTATTGAACTGAAAAGAAATAATGACACAAATCTGTATCGGCACTATAAAAAAGCAAAAAAAAAAATTTTTTTTACAGAAGCTACAAAAACCCGGACAAGGTGACTTAACTCCTTGTCTAGGCATAAAACTCACTTCTATGTATTTATTCTTTTAAGTTTAACAAGGAAAAGTATATACAATTAATAATAACTTAACTACTACATTACTTAAAGTTTATTTAGCTTAACTAAGGCTTATGGAATGAAAAGAATGACTCGTATACGTAAACACTGATGGTGTAGTCAGTCAATTTTCCAAAGAAACTTTTTGCAAACAATAAATTTACTAGGTAAAATTTGAGAAAATTTTATTATAAAATAGCGAAATTCAGGAAAATTTGTAGGAAAATTCGTGAAAACTATGGGAAAATTTAAATATGATTCGGCTCATCTAGGGCACAAATGCGACCAAATGCCAAAAACCCGAGGTCAATTGGTCGCTTATTGGCTGAGAAAAAGGTACGACAAAATATGGAACGAAGACGAAGACGAAATTTGCGTCCTAATAGCGCTTTTGTTCCACTACGTGAAAAACGCGCTAAAAAGGAAAAAATATAATTCTTATTAAATATAATATTTTTTTTAATAATTCATACAGCTAGAGAAGTCTGAAGAGCTGCAACGGTCTATACAAAGATCCGCGATTTACCAACCAGTGGAATATATCATTCATCAGTTCTTTAATTACATGTGATCATCAAATTTATTGCTTTAAATCAATAAAGTAGTTGCTTCATTTAAAAGCAAGGAGTTTCTATAGCTTTGAATTCCTTTCTAAGTTTCTATTATTTTTTCAAATGAACACTAGTGGCCGCGGTAGCCTAGTGGTCAAGGTAACGGACTTGTGACCGGCGTGTCATGAGTTCGAGCCTAGTATCGCTGAAGACACACAGTGTAGGGGGCGATGCACGTTAAATCTGTCGAGGCTCAAACATCATCCCGTTGGTGTGGTGTGGAAGTTAGGAGATGGGGTTCCAGTGCAGGTGTTTCCCTTGACTATGGTTCAAAATTACGAGGTCCGCCGCCGAAAACCCTCGAGGAGCTGAATAAGGCGACATTAATATTGATTAATTCAAGTGAACACTTACTAATTATTATTAAAAGCATTATATAAATTTTGTTTTTAATTTACAAAAATATATACCTTGAGATTATCATTTCATTTCCTTCAATTTTTATTTTAAGTCACGAGAATCGATCTTTTAGTATTTTTAGAGCATAAATAATATCGTTAGCTCAGATGCCCGTGGAAGCAGGAATTTGCCATTAGGCTTGACCTTTAATTAGATAAATATTTCTGAGGAAGGAATACTACAAGTGTGCATGGATAACTGGAAGGAATATTCATAGAGAGAAAAGCATCTTATTCGAAGATATGATGTGGAATTCACATCTTAAATTCTATTGTTTAGTACTGAGAAATTAAGACGATGGTCCCACATTTTAATTTCAAAGGAATTTTGCTTCAACTGAATGCATTCTCTTCGCAGAGCTTTCAAAGAATGAGTATAATGAATTCCATCCACATAAAATTCCATTGTCATTCTTCTGCTAAGAAAGCACGCAAGATAATTTAAATTAAAGGAATTCAAGGTACTCAGTTCAAAGAGATTCCTACAATCAGAATTATTGAACAAAACCCTTCCAAATTTGGCGATGTGAGGATTGATTTATTAACGCCATACTGAGAAGCTATACGAGATATATGTTTGCATGAAAATTCGTATTTATGAACCATAGTCAAGTGATGAGGATGATATTTGATTTGGTACCCTGTTCTCTAAACTTCCACACCATGAAAACGTGAGGACTTTAAGCCTCTACAAGATTAACGTACATCAATCCTCTACACTACGGGTCTTAGGTCAAAGGGAAAGTACACAAAGTAGAAAAGTTAAGAATACCTGAATAATGTTTATTGAAGGAACTTCCAAATTCGCTTCAATTAGGTATTAAAACGAACAAGCATTACAGGAAAAATTAGCTTTTGTTCTGCTTTGGTAAAGCATTTAATCTAATATAAAAATCGGTGAAATATTTATAAGAGTTGATAATTACCCTAAAGTTTTCTTTGATAAGAGAACAGAAGGTAGATTGAAGATGCTAGAAGATTGTAGAAGTTATCATAGCAAAATATATTATATATTTTCACTAATTCATACTTATTTAATAAATATATCTTATGCGTTAAAATACGGGAAATTATAAATATACCATCAATATATTTGAGTATAAAAGAGAAGGGAGGGAAAAAATCTGTGTGAAAAATTTACAAAAATGGAGGATTTTAACCAAGAGAGTAACAAAAAAAAATTGTGAAAAAGAATTTTTATCTCCTTACTAATAATTTGTGAGGGGTATATGAGCAAGTTATATATAAAATAATCTGTGTGTGTGTGTGTGTGTGTGTGTGTGTGTGTGTGTGTGTGTGTGTGTGTGTGTGTGTGTGTGTGTGTGTGTGTGTGTTGTGTGTGTGTGTGTGTGTGTGTGTGTGTGTGTGTGTGTGTGTGTGTGTGTGTGTGTGAAGTCAAGACGCAAAGAGAGTATACATATTTGATTGAGGTAACCGTATACCGTATTAAAAGAAAAAAAAATTTCCATAAGAAGTGACTAAATTTTTCCATCATTTTCCAAATCCCATAAATTTGGTTTAAATTTAATTTCAATATTCTGCGAATCAACTGTAAAATATGGTAACTTACGTTAACTAATGCTTTTATGCAGATTTCAACTGATATTTTTCCATTAAGTATCAGTTACATTTCAATTCTGCCATTATTTTTGATGACCAATGTAGCTATATATATATTATAAATGAGGGAATATACTAAAATTCCAAATGGTTGCTTCAGTAGCAATAAGCATAGCAGGTTAAGGACCGTCTTGAAGAATTAAAACCTGTTTTGTTCACTAGCCAACATTTCGCCTCTTGGTGTGGCCACAGTAACTGAGCGTGGACACGGTTACAAACTCAAGGCTAGTAGGTCAAGGGTTCGAATCCTGATGCTACAGCAGACCCGCTATTTTTTTTAACATTTATAAACCCCGTGCACCACCGAACGTATAACACGGGGGTAAACAACACAGACAGAAGAAAGGATTACAACACAAACATCCATGCCTTCTCCGGGATTCGAACCCAGTCCCTGCGGCACAGACCCGCTATTTAGACTGAAGGATGCACGTCAAATCTAAAGTGGTTTAAAATACCCAAATTAGAGTGTGGTGGGGTGCCCCACAGCACAGGTGTCATCCATGTCACTTGACCACGGTTCAAAATAACGGTATTCTTCATCATGTTGCTTTGGAGTGTGACGCTCATAAACATTCATCTTCCCTTCCTGTTTATCTATGTGAAATCCAAAAGATTAGAATGAATGAATCTTCTGTGACCCTTTTTAGCTTTAAAATAAAAGCACACACCACATATGTACATTCGAAAATGCCTAAATCATTATTCAAATCAAAGAACAACGAATATATTATAAGCAGGCTCAATGATCTATAAATAAGCAGGTTCAGTGATACTACATCAAGGCCTCATAACAGCAACTATGTGTTCTTAAGATATATTAACTATAAAGGAAAAATTAATATTAACTAAAACTATGAATATGAGGCCACAATGGCCACATAAAAGGCAGCACCTAGAACAGGGGTGGCCAACCAGCGGGATTCGTAACTGTGGCACGCGAAGACTTATTGAAAAATTACAAAAATTTTGAAAATACTAATGAATTAATTGAATTACAATAGAAAATTATCATGAAGAGAATATGTAAAAAACAGAAATTTTCAGCGTGAGATTTTAAATTTTCTAAGCAAGATTTTTTTCTTTTCTTCAGTATAGCGCCAAAAATGAGATCATGCTTCAAATTTTACTATTCCACAGCATTGTAACGTTCCGAGAAAAGTGTTGAGTAATGTGAGAATAAAAAAAAATTCTCTCTCTCGGATGGTCGAGTCTGCCCCAAAGGTCACCTTCTCTTGGGGGCGGATAATTTTTAACATATCAGACATTCATACGAATTTCAGCTTCCCCTTGCAGTGCTGAAGTTGGGTGATTGTAGCTATTGGCTGTCCGCGTGATGTCAGATTAAAAAGATTTTTCCGAAGGTATTGACTATTTACGATTTCTGTAATGTCAAGAAGTAATTCTGCAATATATTAGGAGAGCAGTTGTTGATAGGGTAGAAATAATTCTATCTGCACAAAATAGCCGCTTTATAAAGCAGAGGGAGTGAGAACTTGCATCCCTGACTAATCAGAACGCTAGATTTGGGGCCCAGAAAATTTGTAGCGTAATATCGGCAAATTGTTTCTAGCTGTCAGACTCAGTTGATTCTAAACTCTGTTTAGCAAGGCGTTAAGCTTTTTTTCCCTTTTTTCTAAAATTCTTCAAAGATTTTAGCGTTGAGCGTAGTTGTTTAATTTTTATTTTTATTTTTCAATATATTTATGAATAAACTTTCGACATCGAAAAGAAATTATGAAGAAGATATTGCAGCACGTGATTTTAAAATTGTCTGGTAAGAGCAATACTTGTTTACACATCAAAATGCTTCCAAGCCTGTTTGTTTGATATGTTGAATTTGTATAGTAGGTCCGAAAAAATTTAACTTGGATCATCAGTTCAAACAACTGCATAGTGATTTCAAGAACAAATATCCTGTTGGATCAAATTTGCGAACGGAATTTATCAATAAAAAAAAGCAATTTCTAGCCGGCCAGCAATCCGTTCCAGAAGAGAAAGGATGAAATGGAAAACATGGTGAAGGCTTCTTAAGAACTTTATTTGTTTTTAGCCCGCACGAAAAAACTATATTCTGACGGAGGAGATAAAAAAAATGTAGCCTTTTAATTGTGCTCAAAATGTTGGTGATCTAAATGTCAAAAATATCGTTGATAAAATAGCTTTGTCTAGAAATACCATCATGCGCCCTATAGATGACATGTTGGAACGCAAATTGCCTCTGGACTTGAAAATTGCAAATATTTTTCATTAACTGTGGATGAAAGCTGTGATATCACAGACAATGTGCAGTTAAGCATCTTTGTGCCTTACACGAACAATAATTTTGATACTGTGGAAGAACTTCTTGATTTACGCAAACTAGTTTCAACTACAGGTGAAGCCGCCCATCCGGTATAGTGGTCAGTGAAGCTGACTGCGGTGCCGCAGGGACTGGGATCGAATCCCGGAGAAGGCATGGATGTTTGTGTTGTAATCCTTTCTTCTGTCTGTGTTGTTTACCCCCGTGTTATACGTTCGGTGGTGCACGGGGTTTATAAATGTTAAAAAAAAAAAACTACAGGTGAAGGCATTTTTAAGGAACTAAAAAATGTAATTGAAGTTAACAAAGTAGAAAGGATAAAATTAGACTGTTTGCACAGATAGAGTGCCTTGCACGGTTGGCAGAATAAAAGGTTTTGTTACTTTGTTTGAAAATTATTTGAGAAGAAAAGTTTTCGAATACATTGTACTATTCATCAAGAAGTTCTTTGTGCCAAGGACTTAAACTCGTCTTTCGTTGTTGATTCCGTGGTGCGCTGTATCAACAAAATACGAGCTCGTGCTCTGAATCGACAAAAATTTCATACACTTTTCTTTGAAAAAAACGGAAGAAAATGGCGAGTTACTCAGTCATTGTAGTGTGCGCTGGCATTCCATTGGAAGTTCAGTTGCGAGATTTTGGAGTTTGAAGGAATGGTGTCTTAGAATATCTGGAAGAAAATGATGAACTGCCCAGTAAATGCTCGCTCCTCAGAAGTGAAAATTGGCTGTGGAATTAAGCTTTTCTTACCGATATAATGGAACATTTAAATAATTTAAATTTAAGATCACAGGGAAAAAATTGTAATTTTGCTTCCCTCGTTGGTAATTTATCTTCTTTTGTGAACAAACTTTTGCTTTTTTTTTTGTCTGGATTTTGGAGAGAAAAATTAATTCATTTCCCATTCGTGCAGGAATTATCTGCCATAGTTAGGAATGTTCCAAACTACGATAGATTTAAAAATTTACTATCCATTTTGCAGGATTCTTTCACTGCCAGGTTTGAGAATTTTAAAGATGATAAAAAAAATACTGAACTTTTTACTAATCCATTTTCGATTTCTCTTTAAGACATTAATTGTTACCCACCTCAGGTACAAATTGAAATTATTGACCTACAGCACCATATTACTCTAAAAAGCAAATATAATGAAATTATTTTAACAGCAAATGATCCGAATTTCCTCGAATTTTGGAAATTTGCGCCTCCAAGCAATTTTTCTAATTTACGTGATTTGGCGGTCAGATATCGTTGTAGGTAAGGATCATCACATGTTTGTGAAAAAATGTTTTCTGTTATGAATGCAATTAAATCGAAATATCCCTCAAAATTAACTGATATGCACCTAAAACACCTAATTTTGTTAGGATCTTAAAGAACTAATCCAAATATGGATGATTTAGTAAAAAAACTACAGATTCAAAAGCTACGTTTGTCGTAACCCCGTCCTATCTTGGACTGGGTTCACATTGCCTGGCGCGCCTCTAAGTGTGGAAGGAAACATATCATCACCAACGAAAGCCATGTTAACAAATATTTATTGATAACACACAAATACCAAATACAAGTTCAAACTTTAAGTAGAAACCCTGGAGTGATTTTCCAATACCTAGATTAATCCTAATACTCAAATCTTATACTCAAATCTAATATTCAATTCTTATATTCCCTACTAAGTAATCTCAGCTATCAGAATTGACAAGGAGACGAACTCTTGCTAACCTCAGGTCGGTACTAAATCTAATCTCTTTGATTCCTTCAATGATTAATAATATCAAATACTATCCAATACGCGCTAAGCTCGCTGAAGAGATCCGTAGACGATACTTACATTTAATTTGGTAATTCCTTCTCCCTCCCTTTCTTACTAAATTTAGACTTTATATACACTGGTGTGCAAAAATTAAGGACGAGACGGTTTTTTCAATATAACTTTGTACAAAAGCATTCCAAATCAACACATTTAATACCGTAAGATCCCCAATACTTAAGGACATGAGTAATGTAAGCAACACTTACTAAAAGAGAAATCAGAGGGATAAAAAGAAGCTTTATTGAAAAAGTAGCATGGAGCGCAATGCGACTGAAGGCCGAAACATCCCTGTGATGGGTATCCAGCAAGAAATATCCGGTCTTTAGTAGGGGATATGATCTCCCCTGACTGCTAGGCAGGTTTCACAGCGTCTGCCCATGCTGAGAATGAGGGTGTCAATGAGTTGTTGAGGCATTGCTGCCCATTCGTCTTGCAGCGCCAATCGAAGCTCCGGAATCGTTACTGGTGGTAAGGTACGAGCTGCCAAGCGTCTGCCTAGAAAATCCCATACATGCTCGATGGATTGAGATCCGGAGATCGTGCCGGCCAATCCATACGTTCAATATCCTCACTCTTTAAGAGCTGTTCGACAGCTACTGTGCGATGACATGGTGCATTGTCGTCCATGAAAAGAAGCTGCGGACCCATAGCGCCTCTAAAAAGACGCACATATGGAAGAAGAATCTCGTTACAATAACGGGTCCCGTTGACTGAACCTGCGTGGAAGATGTGAAGGTCTGTACGACTACCAAGCATGATGCCTCCCCAAACGAGAACACCGCCACCTCCATACCTGTCCCTTTCAATGATGTTCGAGGGATGATTGTGGCTTCCCCGCTCTCTCCAGATGAGTATGCGATGAGAATCGCTACTCAGACTGAATCTGCTCTCATCTGTAAAGAGTACTCGTCCCCATTCATTGTCTCTCCAATTCCGGTATTCCCGGCACCACAGAGAACGCCTTCTCCGATGGGCAGGCGTTAGAGGTACACACCGTACAGGGCGTCGTGCAAACAGACCACCACCGTGCAGTCTTCTGGCCACGGTAAAACGCGATATCGGTCGTCCAGTCGCCTGTGTCGTGTGTCTAGCGATTTCTCCCGCTGTCTGCCGCCTGTTTCTTCTGGCCTGTAAGGCAATATACCTGTCATCTGCGGGTGTGGTTCCTCGTGGACGACCACTACTGAACCCCCGGATAGCTGTTCCTGTAGTTTGAAATTGTCTCCAAAGTCGTGAAACGATGCTGTGAGCAATTCCGAACTCTGCAGCCACACTTGTCACACTGCGACCTTCCTCCAACTTCCCAATGATTCGACCTCGGGTAAAAGCATCCAGATGTCGTCTAACAGATTGATTATTCGCCATTTCTCGCTGAGGCAGCAACTCGGTGTGATTTTAACTGCTATACGGTGTGCAATCTCTTTGCCAGAAATACTAATCTTACACCGACAACATGCTTTACTACTCAGACACTCCCCCATTACGTCTACCTGCATATCTGCGCATGTGCTACCGTACATCACCTCACTTAATCTCCTGATTGGTCTTTCTGTCCGCTCTGCCTCTTCGTTCAGCTGATATGCTAAGTTTTTGACTTCGTCCTTAAATTTGCACACCAGTGTAGTTGAACTCATTAGCATATCACTATCTCGTGTTTTTCCCGAGGAGGCTGTGAAATAGAATAATTGCTGGCCCCAAAGTTACCCAAGAGGATTAATAGAAGATTGACGCGGATAGACCCGTCACAGCCCCCCTCAAGAAAAAAAAACGGGATTTATAAAAGGGTCTCAATGGCCCGATATAAATTACGTTGAAAATTTTAAGTTTTAACTTATCTAGACATCCTAAATTATAGTTTAGCGGAACTTTTATAGAACAATACGCTAAAGAAACACTCAAAACTACTAGCTCAAAATTTAATGTCACTCCCAGGTTTAAACTTTTACATTCATTATATAAGGTGTACCCCATTTGGGCGAGGACCAAGGAAAAACTTCCCACTAGAGGGAAAAACCGGGCCGTACACAAACCGAAAACTTAGATATTGTAATGACACACCCTAGATTGTATAATTTTTATCTTCAACATAAAATCTTCAAAATATCAGGGTCAGCCACCCTGAAATAAAAACTGGATCAGTGGGCGTACAAAAAATTTTTTGAACACTTTATACACACAACATTGAATCCACACATATTTAAATTGTCAAATACTTTACAAATTTTATCTGGTTTCTAAAAATAAAACTCCCATTCCAATCGCGTGGCGCTGTTAGTGTTATGGTTAAATTCCTCTCTCTACGCCGCGAGTCCCAAAAACCAGATATATACTAATATACACCTCAACATGTTTATATATATACAATTTTCAAAATATTCAATATAAACAAACAATACAATGAATTCTCGCACATTTAGCCAAGCCTTCACGGTAAACAAATGTAAACATACATATGCTTTCCACAATTTAGAATATATTTAAATATACCAAAGGGGTCATACCACTCAACGTAGAGAGACTTTTGCATTAGACAACATTATTAACAAAACGAGACTTGCTTCTTGCAAAAATTCAACCGACTGCCTGTCAGTAAATTCATAAATGAAACAATACAACCTGGCTAATATCTTGCTCCTCTTCTTTGTTTAATGACTCCTATCTGCACTTCCAATGACGTGGACCTTCTGCTGGGTTGACTCCATCTTGGCTCCTGGCAGTCTGGTCTATAGTCTCGGCGACTCCTCAAGTTGTAGTTGTGACCTTGTCGTAGTCTATCACTACCTCTAAGATTTTTAACACCCCTTCGGTTATCACCTGAATTTATATGTGTTGAATTCATAATAAATTACTATTTATTTAATAAATCAATCTTATTTATTGACTCTTCTTAATTGAGAGATTACACAAATACTATTCAAATTTTAAGAACAATAAAACACAGTGGAGTATGAGAAGAATTCAATAATCATGAACGACGGAATCCTAACTGAATCTAAGGCGGTCGACGCGTACAATTATAGTTACACACTTATACTTAATTTGGAAATTAAACTATATATATATATATATATATATATATATATATATATATATATATATAACCTGATACCCTTTGTTATGGCAGGTTTCTCTAACTACTTCTTCAGTATCTGGATTCCTTTAATGAGTGGCTTCAATCTCAACTATCTCTCAGTTCTATCCTGAACTGATTTTATTTACACCTTTCAATAAACTTTACTCCTGCGACTACATTTCCACTAGAAAAAGTACTCTCTCAATTCCTTTTTCTCTTCCTTTCATTTCCCCTTTTTATATCATTTTCGAACTTGTTAAACCTGAACTTATAAAATATCTTATTTGCATAAATCACACTTTTGGCTCTCGGTGGAGATTGGTTGAAATAAATAAAACATTTAAAGAATGCGAGAGAAGGTTAGTAAAACGCGTAAGCACCCGTCACAACCTCGTCCTTCTTGATCTCTTCTAGATGGGGTGAATCTTTCATGGCCTGCCAATGATCCAATTGGTGATCTTGATCTGGCTTTCACATAGATTTCTCCACCGTCCTTGGAACTGTTGAGGTTGGACCTTTTCTGTTGGCGATCCTTTTCTAGAACTAGTTTACTGTAGTGATTTTCGACTTTTTTTCTTTTCCTTGCCAGCACATTCGACGAGATGGAGGACGGGAGCCTTCGTTTGTAGACTTCTCTGTAGATAGTTGCTTTTTTACTCCTCGGCACCTCTGGAAGTGACACTTGTTTCCTCTTAAATCTTCTGGAGTGTTGGTTTTTCCTTATTTTGTGTGTCGTCTGGGATAGCGAGTCACATATCGCCCTCTTACACCGACCTTTGGTCAGCTCGTGTCCGCTCCTTTTTGTCTCTCTGTGATTACTTTTATTCCCTACTCTATCCTTTTCATTTCTCTCCTGACTTCCACCAGACTCATTACTCTTAAAACCTTGTGACCTATCTAACCCATATCTACCATCCTCAAAACTACTCGATTGATACTCGGATCCTCTACTAAATGAACAATCTACTTCCACTAAACTTTCATTGCTTTTTCTCTGATGGTAAATTCGAACCTGATCTATATTGACTGTAGTTTTTCTACCTGCCTTCCAAATTACAACATTATTGTTTTTAACACACACAACTCTAAAAGGACCCTCAAACTTAGGGAAGAACTTAGACACTACCTTTTTACTGCCTGAACTAATAGGGGGAGTTTCGACCAACACTTAATTATCCACCTTAATGTTAATTTCGCGTCTCCTTTTATTGTAATATTTCGCCCACTTTTCTTGCTTTTTCATTGTATTCTGCCTAGCTTCCTCAAACACCTTTTCAATATTCCCAACCATAAATTCTGTACCATCTGTCACCATCACAAGTTTTTAAAATGGGGTAATAAGTTTCCTGTCCAAAAATAATTCTGCTGTGGTCTTTCCCGTGGTTCATTTCGTTCTTAATGCGTATGCGAATTAAGTTAGAAACCTATCCCAGGATTCATGATTATAATTTACAAAAGAAGCAATCATTTGTAGTAAATCACGATTAAACCGTTCCGTTCGATTTGATTGAGGTCGATACATTACTGTTTTGACATGCTTTATATCTAATCTATCACTTAAATGTTCAAAAACTTCGGATACAAATTGGGGGCCGTTATCTCTGATTAATTTGATAGGAGCTCCATATCGCGAAATATAATTTTCGAACAGGGCATTGGCGATTATTTTTGCGGACGCCTTTCTGAGGGGTATTATTTTTAACCACTTCGTAAAATGATCCTTTATTACACAAATATATCGATACCTTTGGGGTTTCGATGCTGGGTAAGGGCCTTATAAATATAATGAAACTATTTCGTTCGGATAATTAGTTACAATCGGTATTAAATGACCGACCGGTAATGCATTCTTATAGTTAAATTTTTGTCACGTCTCGCATGTCAAAACATAATCATATGTCGCCCCTCTCATATAAGGAAAATAACAAGCATACTTCACGCGTAAATATATTTTCCTAATCACGAAGTGTCCAGCCATAGGCTTATCATGAAATTCGCGCATTATCGCACCTCGCATTAACTTTGGAATATATACTCTCATTTCTAAGAGTTAGGATGCGTATTTTGCATAAAATAACAAACCGTCAATTAATTTGAAATCCTGAGACCAGTTTCCACAGACTCCCGCATTTACCGTACTGTCATCGGGGTTTTGTAAATAACGATAAATGTGGCCTAGCTCAGAGTCCTGCCTTTGTTCCGAAATCAATTGCTCCCTTGACGAAAGTACCAAATCTCTAATTACTGCACAAGCTATATTACTATCCTCAAAACTTTCCACCGGGTTCGCGACAATACATCTGCCACAACATTTTGAGCATCTGGCCTATGTTCCCATTTAACATTAAATTCGGCTAGCTTGAATGTCTATCTAATGATTCGGCTGGATAACTTTTTACCATTAGTGAGTTTTGTTAATACTGCATGATCCGTGATTACTTTTACTGGTAAAGAACCAAAGTAAGTGCGAAGCTTGTTTAAAGCCCAAATCACCGCTAAACATTCAAGCACAGTTACTGTGTAATTGCGCTCCGCCCCATTAAGTGTGCGGGACGCATATGCTATGGGTTTCTGACTTTGAGTAAGCATCGCTCCAATCCCAATAGAACTCGCGTCCGGAAAAGCTCAAATTATACATTAAAATCCGGTAATTTTAATACAGGTGCCTCCGTAATTGCACGTTTGATCGATTCAAAAGCAACTTGCGACTCTTCAGACCAATTAAATTTCCTCCCCTTCTTTTTTAATTCATACAGTGGTTCGCAGAGATCTGCGTACCCCTTAATAAATTTTTGATACCATAGGGTCATTCCGAGAAATTTTGATACTTCCCGCGTATTCTTTGGTGATTTTATTTCGAGTATTGCCTTAACTTTAGACTCATCCGTGGCTATCCCGTCTTTACTAATTACTAGGCCTAAGTATTTTAACTTCTCACACCCAAACTTACACTTATCTTTGTTCAACGTCAACCCCGCTTCCTGTAATAACCTAAATACTTCCTTTAAATGTTCTACGTGATGTGCAAATGATGGAGACGGGTTTTTTACGTCATCCATGTATAATTGCACGTACTTCCCTAATACCAATTTCAAGATGATGTCAATGGCCTTCTCAAAATTTGGTGCTGCCCACTAGAGGCCGAATGGCATGCGCTTAAACGCATATGTGCCGTTTTTCGTCACAAAAGCAGTTTTAGCTACATCCCTGGGGTTTACTGCCAATTGAAAATAGCCGGTGCGTAGATCCAAAGTACTCATTATTTTCGTGTGAGGAATATTGGTAATTAAATCTTCAATGAGTGGCAAAGGATATCTAGGGTACCTAGTTACCGCATTAAGTTTGCGATAATCCACCGCAAATCTATACGCCTCCGGATTGTCCGGAGGTATTCCGTTTTTCTTTCGACACAATACTACAGGAGATGCATAAGCAGATTGAATTTGTACGATGGTGCCTTCTCGTAACCTTTTTTTTAGTATTGTACTCTATGATACCTTGTTTAACCCTGCCATACTTATATGGTCTGGATACTACCGGAGCGCTATCACCCGTATCGATTTCATGATATAATACATGAGTAAGTCCCGGTTTTTCCGATAACAGCCCTTTAAAACTATTAAATAACGATTTTAATTCTCTCTTTTGACTTTCTTCTAGTTTTGTATTTGAAAGATCAATTTCTAAATTCCCCTTATCGATTTTTATTTCTTCAATATGCGAATCCGGAAACGCTAATGACAATAAAATAACAATCATTCGATGATCTTAAAATCCTGGGAGCAGTTCCCACAGACCCCCGCATTTACTGAACTGTTATCGGGGTTTTGTAAGGAGCGATAAATATGACCCAGCTCGGGGTCCTGCTTTTGTTCAGCTATCAATTGCTCCCTTGACGAAAGTACCAAATCACTAATTACTTCACAAGTTATACTGCTATCCTCAAAACATTCCACGATTTTTGTATTTAAAAGATCAATTTTTAAATTCCCCTCAACGAATTTTAATTTTTCGATTTGCGAATCCGGAATCGCTAAAGACTTTTCCTCGAAATTCATGGTAATCTTCGTGTTTCGTATAAAATCGACACCTAAAATGCATGGATATTCGAGATCCGCTAATATGTGAAAATCCCATTTTTTTGTGAATTCTCTAATTCGTATTTCTAATTCTATCGTCCCTACATTGTTGCAACAGGCGCCCCGAGCCGTTATAACATTTGCATTTGATTTTTTTATTCGTTTATAAGAAAAATATGCCCTATATGTTTCTTCAGAGATGAACAACTTCTCGGCTCCAGTATCCCATAATGCCTTAGTGAAGATGTCGTTCACTAAAATTGGCACATACCGGAGTTCTACAGGGGACATCCTTAAGGCAGAAACCCTGTGACGGGTCTATCCTCGTCAATTTTCAATTAATGCTCTTGGGTAACTTTGGGGCCAGCAATTCTATTTCACAGCCTCCTCGGGAAAAACACGAGATAGTGATATGCTAATGAATTCGACTATATAAAGTTTAGATTTAGTAAGAAAGCAGTAGGAGAAGGAATTGCCAAACTAGTTGTAAGTATCGTCTACGGATCTCTACAGCGAGCTCAGCGCGTATTAGATAGTATTTCATATTGTTAATCATTGAAAAAATCAAAGGGATTAGAGTTAGTACCGACCTGACGTTAGTAAGCGTTCGTCTTCTTTGTCAATTCTGATAGCTGAGATTACTTAGTAGGGAATATTAGATTTAAATGTTAGAATTGAATGTTAGAGTTGTATATCAGGATTAATCTAGGGAATTGAATAATCACTCCAGGGTTTCTACTTGTAGTGTGGCTTGTTAATGGTATTTGTGTGTTGTTAATAAATATTTGTAATTATGGCTTTCGTTGGTGATAATGTTTCATTCCACACCTAGAGACGCGCCGGGCAATGGGAACCCAGTCCAAGATAGGACGGAGGCATGACAATGGCACTCAACGAGTTTGTCCTCCGGACATTTCTCCCTTAACCCCGAGATGGGAATCGGATCCAATTTTAGGCTCTTGCCTGATAATTTTTTTTCTGGTGTGGAAAATATAGAGGAATTTTTGGAATATATTGACAGTAATATTAAGTTTTACGAGAAACCTAATAATTTGGCATGTTATTATCGTAAAGGGCGTCTCCGAGGTCGAGCCTTGGACTGGTACGAAATTTTCGGATCTTCGATAGTGAAAGGGACTGCTACGGATTTCGTGCAATTGAAAGAAGCTTTGACGGCAAATTTCCCAGCGGTTAGGAATAAGACTGAATTGCAAGTCAAGTTCTATTCGTCGTATCAGGGTCACGGTCAGGCTCCGTCAGACTTTATTTATGAGATTCTTAAAATACATAAAAAGTTGGGATTAAATATCTCGGAAGAGAGTTTGATATAGTATAGTGTTGCTCGTTTGGAAACGCAATTAATGGAATATATTGAGATTAGAAATCCAACTACTCAATTGCAGTTGCTTCAGATGATATCCAAGTAAGAGGACAGATATTTGAGGAGAGACAATCCGGATCGAGCAATAATAATAGTGAAAGACGAGCTTGTGATGTGAGTAGGATGTCTATCGAGGGTCGTACTAATAGAAATTGAAGAGATACTGGGGTAGTCGAACGTCAAAATGATAGGAGGCAGGGTTATAGAACTTCCTATGTAACGAGACCTCAGGGGAACTATGGAAATCAAGGGTTCGAGAACAGGAACCGTACTGATAGGAATGAACGTGGATTCGAAAGTCGTGATAGAAGAGATCAATATAGAAATAGGGGTCCGAGTGATAATTTTGAACGGGGGTTGAATAATTGATGGAATAGGGGTAGCCATAAAAATTTCAACTTTTTAAGCGTTCGAAATCAAGATCCATCGCATGTTGATGAGAAACCTCCTATAAGGGTTTCTGCTTTAAGGATGTCCCCTGTAGAACTCCCGTATGTGCCAATTTTAGTGAACGACATCTTCACTAAGGCATTATGGGATACTGGAGCCGAGAAATCGTTTATCTCTGAAGAAACGTATAGGGCATATTTTTCTCTAATAAGCCAATAAAAAAATCAAATGCAAAAGTTATAACGGCTCAGGGCGCCTTTTGCAACAATGTAGGAACAGTTGAATTAGAAATTTGAATCAGAGAATTCACAAAAAAATGGGATTTTCACATACTGGCAGATCTTGAATATCCATGCATTTTAGGCTTCGATTTTATAAGAAACGCAAAGATTACCATGAATTTCAAGGAAAAGTCTTTAGCGATTCCGGATTCGCAAATCGAAGAATTAAAAGTTGTTGAGGAGAATGTATAAGTTGATCTTTCGAGTTCATAACTAAATCAAATTCAACAAATGGATTTAAAATCGTTATTTAATAGTTTTAAGAGTTTATTCTCAGACAAACCTGGTCGTACTCATGTATTATATCATGAAATCGATACGGGGGAGAGCCTTCCAGTGGTCTCCAGACCATATAGATATGACAGGGTTAAACAAGGTATCATTGACTATCATATACATAAGATGTTACGAGAAGGCACCATCGTAGAAATTCAATCGGCGTCCGCATCTCCTGTAGTTTTGTGTCGTAAAAAGAACGGGTTACCCCAGGACAATCCCGTGGCTTACAGATTTGCGGTGGATTATCGCAAACTTAATGCGGTAACTAAGTACCCGAGATATCCTTTGCCACTCATAAAGGATTTAATTACCAATATTCCTCACACAAAAATAATGAGTACCTTGGATCTGCGCTCTGGCTATTTTCAATTAGCAGTACACCCTAGGGATGTAGACAAAACGGCTTTTGTGACGAAAAACGGCACTTATGCGTTTAAGCTCATGCCACTCGGCCTATCGGGGGCAGCGCCAAATTTTCAGAAGGCCATTGATATTATTTTGAAACCTCTGTTAGGGAAGTGTGTCTTAGTCTACATGGACGACGTTATTATTGGTCTCCATCATTTACACATCACTTATAACATTTAAGGGAAGTATTTAGATTATTACAAGAAGCGGGGTTGACGTTGAACAAAGATAAGTGTAAGTTTGGGTGTGAGAAGTTAAAATACTTAGGCCTAGTAATTAGTAAAGACGGGATAGTCACGGATGAATCTAAAGTTATGGCAATACTCGAAATGAAAGCACCAAAAAATTTGAAAGAAGTATCAAAATTTCTCGGAATGGCCCAATGGTAACAAAAATTTGTTAAGGGGTACACAGATCTCTGCGAGCCACTGCATGATTTAAAAAAGAAGGGTAGGAAATTTAATTGGTCGGAAGAGTCGCAAGCTGCTTTTGAATCAATCAAACAGGCAATTAAGGAAGCACCTGTGCTAAAATTACCGGATTTTAATGTACAATTTGAGCTTTTTACAGATGCGAGTTCTATTGGGATTGGAGCGGTGCTTACGCAAAGTCAGAGACTCATAGCATATGCATCCCGCACACTTAATAAGGCAGAGCGCAATTACATAGTAACCGAGCGCGAATGTTTAGCGGTGATTTGGGCTTTAAGCAAGCTTCGCACCTACTCTGGATCGTTAAATATAAAAGTAATTACAGACCATGCAGCATTAACGAAACTCACTAATGGTAAAAATTTATCAAGTCGTATGATACGATGGTCACTCAAGCGAGCAGAATTTAATGTTGAATGGAAACATAGGCCAGGTATTCAAAATGTTGTGGCATATGTGTTGTCGCGGAACCCCGTGGAAAATTTTGAGGATAGCAATATAACTTGTGCAGTAATTAGAGATTTGGTACTTTCGTCAAGGGAACAATTGATAGCCGAACAAAAGCAGGACCCCGAGCTCGGTCATATATCGCTACTTACAAAACCCCGATGACAGTTCAGTAAATGTGGGGGTCTGTGGGAACTGGTCCCAGGATTTTAAACTTATAGAGGGATTATTATTTTATGCGAAATACGCATCCTCTCTCGGAGAAATGAGAGTATATATTCCAAAATCGATGCGAGGTGCGATAATGCACGAATTTCATGATAAGCCTATGGCTGGACATCTTGGAATACGGAAAACTTATTTACGCATAAAAGATGCATGTTATTTTCCATACATGCGTAAGGTCATACACGATTATGTTTTGTCATGTAAGACATGCCAAAAATTTAACTATAAGAACGCGTTACCGGCCGGTCATTTAATACCGATTGTAACTTATTATCCGAACGAAATAGTTTCATTAGATTTATTATGCTCCTACCCAGCATCGAAACCCCAAAGATATCGATATATTTGTGTAATAACGGATCATTTTACGAAGTGGTTAAAAATAATGCCCCTCAGAAAGGCGTCCACAAAAATAATCGCCAATGCCCGGTTCGAAAATTATATTTCGCGATATGGAGCTCCAGTTAAATTGATCAGCGATAATGGTCCCCAATTTGTATCCGAAGTTTTTGAACATTTAAGTGAGAGATTAGATATAAAGCATGTCAAAACAGTAATGTATCGACCACAATCAAATCGAACGGAACGTGTTAATCGCGATTTACTACAAATGATTGCTTCTTTTGTAAATTATTATCATGAATCCTGGGATAGGTTTTTAAATGAATTCGCTTACGCATTAAGAACGGTAGTCCATGAAACGACGAGAAAAACCCCAGCAGAATTATTTTTGGGCAGAAAAATTATTACCCCATTTCAAAAACTTATGATGGTGACAGATGGTACAGAAGTTGTGGTTAGGAATATGGAAAAGGTGTTTGAGGAAGCTAGGCAGAATACAATGAAAAAGCAAGAAAAGTTGTCGAAATATTACAATAAAAGGAGACGCGAAATTAACATTAATGTGGCTGATTTAGTGTTGGTTGAAACTCACCGTATTAGTTCAGCCAGTAAAAAGGTGGTTGCTAAGTTTTGCCCTAAGTTTGAGGGTTCTTTTAGAGTTGTGGGTGTTAAAAACAATAATGTTGTAATTTGGAAGGCAGGTAGAAAAACTACAGTCAATATAGATCAGGTTTGAATTTACCATCAGAGAAAAAGTGATGAAGGTTTAGTGGAGGTAGATTCTTCAATTAGTGGAGGATCCGAGTATCAGTCGAGTAGTTTTAAGGATGGTAGATATGGGTTAGATAGGTCACAAAATTCTAAATAAGAAGTTTGATGGAAAACAGGAAAATGATAGAGTAGGAAATAAAAGTAATTTTATAGAGACAAATAGGAGCGGACACCAGCTGATTAAGGGTCGGTGCAAAAGGACTTTAACTGAATCGATATCACAGGCGAGCCAGAAAAAATTTATGAAAACTCTCAACTCTCCAGAAGAGGCAAGAGGAGAATTGAATCCCCTACAGAGGAGCCAAGGAGAAAAAAAGCAAACATACAGAGACAGTTTGACAAGCGAAGACTCCCGTCCTCCATCTCGTCGAATGTGCAATTACAGAAGAAATACAAAGTCGACGATCGCTGCAGCAGCCAAGTTCCAGAAAGGGATCGCCAACAGAAAAGGTCCAACTTCAGGAGTTCCGAAGACGGCGGAGAAAGCTATGTGAAAGCCAGATCAAGATCACCAATAGGATCATTGGCAGGCCATGAAAGATTCACCCCATCTAGATGAGATCAAGAAGGACGAGGTCACAACTACAACTTGAGGAGTCGCCGAGACTATAGACCAGACTGCCAGGAGCAAAGAGGGAGTCAACCCAGCAGAAGGTCCACGTCATTGGAAGTGCAGATAGGAGACATTAAAGAAAGAAGAGGAGCAAGATATTAGCCAGGTTGTATTGTTTCATTTGTATTTTTAGTACTGACAGGCTGTCGGTTGAATATTTGCAAGAAGCAAGTCTCGTTTTGTTATTAATGTTGTCTAATGCAAAAGTCTCACTACGTTGAGTGAAATGACCTTTTGTATATTTAAATACATTCTAAATTGTGGAAAGCATATGTATGTTTACATTTGTTTACCGTAAAGGCTTGGCTAAATGTGCGAGAATTCATTGTATTGTTTGTTTATATTGAATATTTTGAAAATTGTATATAATTGTGTATATATAAGCATGTTGAAGTGTATATTAATATATATCTGGTTTTTGGGATTCGCAACGTAGAGAAAAGAATTTTAACCATAACAGCGCTACGCGATTGGAATGGGAGTTTTATTTTTAGAAACCAGATAAAATTTGTAAAGTATTTGACAATTTAAATATGTGTGGATCCAATGTTGTGTGTATAAAGTCTTCAAAAATTCTTTTTGTACGTCCACTGATCCTGTTCTCATTTCGGGGCGGCTGACCCTGATGTTTTGAAGATTTTTGTGTTGAAGATAAAGAAATGTAAAACCCAAGATATATTTAAAATATTTAAGATTACGGGTTGTGTACGGCCGGGTTTTTCCCTCCAATGGGAGGTTATTCCTTGGTTCTCACCCAAATGGGGTACACCTTATATAATGAATGTAAAAGTTAAAACCTAGGAGTGACTATAAAGTTTGAGCTAGTAGTTTTTGAGTGTTTCTTTAGCGTATTGTTCTATAGAAGTTATTGCTAAACTAAAATGTAAGAGGTCTAGATAAGTTAAGACTTAAAATTTTCAACGTAATTTATATCGGGCCATTAAGACCCTTTTATAAATCCCGTTTTTTTCTTGAGGGGGGCTGTGACGGGTCTATCCGCGTCAATTTTCCATTAATCCTCTTGGGTAACTTTGGGGCCAGCAATTCTATTTCACAGCCTCCTCGGGAAAAACACGAGATAGTGATATGTGCTAATGAATTCGACTATATTAAGTCTAGATTTAGTAAGAAAGCAGTAGGAGAAGGAATTGCCAAACTAGTTGTAAGTATCGTATACGGATCTCTCCAGCGAGCTTAGCGCGTATTAGATAGTAATTGATATTGTTAATCATTGAAATAATCAAAGGGTTAGAGTTAGTACCGACCTGACGTTAGTAAGCGTTCGTCTCCTTTGTCAATTCTGATAGCTGAGATTACTTAGTAGGGAATATTAGATTTAAAGGTTAGAATTGAATGTTAGAGTTGTGTATTAGGATTAATCTAGGGAATTGAATAATCACTCAATTGTTTCTACTTGTAGTGTGGCTTGTTAATTGTATTTGTGTGTTGTTAATAAATATTTGTAATTATGGCTTTCGTTGGTGATAATGCTTCATTCCACACCTAGAGACGCGCCGGGCAATGGGAACCCAGTCCAAGATAGGACGGGAGCACGACAACCCTTATCGGAGATTTCTCATCAACATGCGATCGATCTTGATTTCGAACGCTTAAAAAGTTTAAATTTTTTATGACTACCCATATTCCATCGATTATTCGACCCCCGTTCAAAATTATCACACGGACCCCTCTCTATTTCTATATTGATCTCTTCCACCACGATTCTCGAATCCGTGATCCTTCCTATCAATACGGTTCCTGTTCTCGAACCGTTGATTATCATAATTCCTCTGGGGTCTCGTCCCATAGGAAGTTCTATATCCCTGTCTCCTATCATTTTGACGTTCAACTACCCCAGTATCTCTCCAATTTCTATTAGTGCGACCTTCGTTAGACCTCCTACTCACATCACAAGCTCGTCTTTCAATATTATTATTGCTCGAACCCGGATTGTCTCTACTCAAATATCTGTCCTCGTACTTAGATATCATCTGAAGCAACTGCAATTGAGTAGTTGGATTTCTAATCTCTATATATTCCATCAATTGTGGTTCCAAACGGGCAACAGTATGTTCGATCACACTATCTTCCGACATATTTAATCCCAATTTTTTATGTATTTTGAGGAGTCTGTAAATAAAATCAGACGGAGCCTGACCGTGACCCTGATACGACGAATACAACTTGACTTGCAATTCAGTCTTATTCCTAACCACTGGAAAATTTCCTGTCAAAGCTTCTTTCAATTGCGCGAAATCCGTAGCACTCCCTTTCACTATCGAAGATCCAAAGACATCGAACCAGTCTAACGCACGGGCTCTGAGACGCCCTTTAAGATAATAACATTCCAAATTATTAGGTATCTCGTAAAACTTAACATTACTGTCAATATATTCCAAAAATTCCTCTATATTCTCAACACCAGAAAAGAAAATATCAGGCAAGAGCCTAAAATTGGATCCGATTCCCATCTCGGGGTTAAGGGAGAAAGGTCCTGAGGACAAACTCGTTGCGTGCCATTGTCGTGTCCCAGTCCTATCTTGGACTGGGTTCACATTGCCCGGCCCGCCTGGTGTAGAAGGAAACATATCATCACCAACAAAAGCCATAACAATAATTATTTTTTGAAGACAGACAAACACAATTAACAAGCACAAGTTCAATCTATAAGCGGAAACCTTGGAGTGATTATCTAATACCTAGATAAATCCTGATACTCAAATCTAACATTCAACCCTAATATTCCCGTCTAAGTAATCTCAGCTATCAGAATTGAAAAGGAGACGAGCTCTTGCTAACCTCAAGTCAGTACTTAATTTGATTCCTTTAATGATTAATCTAATACTTTGCTATAATGCTATCAAATACGCGTAAAGCTCGTTGAAGTGATCCTTAGACGATACTTACATTTAGAGTTTGGCAATTCCTTCTCTCTCTCTCTTACGAAATCTACTCTTTATATATTCGAACTAATTAGCAAATAACTATCTCGTGTTTTTCCCGAAGAGGCTGTGAAATAGAATAAATGCTGGTCCCAAAGTAACCCAAGAGGATTAGTTTGGAAATTAACGCGGATAGACCCGTCACACCTTGCTTAACCCTGTCATACCTATACGGTCTAGATACTACCGGAGCGCTATCACCCGTATAGATTTCATGATATAATATATGAGTAAGTTCCAGTCTGACTGAAAACAACCCCTTAAAACTATTAAATAACGATTTTAATTTTCAAACTTGACTTTCCTCTAGTTTCGTATTTGAAAGATCAATTTCTAAATTCCCCTCAGCGATTTTTATTTCTTCAATTTGTGAATCCGGAATCGCTAATGACTTTTTATCGAAATTCATTGTTATTTTTTATTCTCTAATAAAATCGATACCCCCCTAAAATGCAAGGCTGTTCTAGATCCGCCAATATATGAAAATTCCACTTTTTCTTAAATTCCCGAATTCTGATCTCCAATTCTACCGTTCCTACATAGTTACAATTAGCACCCTGAACCGTTACTACACTTGAATTTGATTTTTTAACTGGCTTATAAGAAAAATATGACTGATACGTTTTTTCAGAGATGAACGACTTCTCGGCCCCAGTATCCCATAATGCCTTCGTGAAAATCTCATTAACTAAAATGGGAACGTGCGGAAGTTCTACAGGTTACATCCGTAAAGCAGAAACCCTTATAGGAGGTTTCTCTTTAACCTGCGATCGATCCTGATTTCGAACGCTTAAAAAGTTTAAATTTTTATGACTACCCCTATTCCAATGATTATTCGACCCTCGGTCAAAATTATCACTCGGACCCCTATTTCTAAATTGATTCCGTCCACCACGATTCTCGAACCCACGATTATTCCTAACAATGCGGTTCCTGTTCTCGAACCCTTGGTTAGCATGGTTTCTCTTGGGTCTAGTCCCATGTGAACTTCTATAAGCATCTCTCCTATCATTTTGGCGTTCAACTACCCCTGTATCTCTCCAATATCTACTTGTACGACCTTCGGTAGACCTCCTACTCACATCCCAAACTCGACTTTCACTATTATTATTACTCGAACCCTGGTTGTCTCTCCTCAAATGTCTATCTTCGTATTTGTTTATCATTTGAAGTAACTGCAATTGAGAAGTTGGATTTCGAATCTCGATGTATTCCATCAACTGTGGTTCCAGACAGGTAATAATGTGATCGATTAAATTTGCTTCCGACATATTTAGTCCCAGAATTTGTGTATTTTGAGTAAGTCGTATATGGAGTCTGAGGGAGCCTGACCGTGACCCTTATACGACGAATAGAACCTGACTTCCAATTCAGTCTTACTCCTAACCACTGGGAAATTTTCCGTCAAAACCTCTTTTAATTGCGCGAAATCCGTAGCATTCCCCTTCACTAACGGCGAACCAAATACCTCGAACCAGTCCAAAGCAGGTCCTCGGAGAAGCCCTTTGAGATAAGAACATGCCAAATTGTTAGGTACCTCGTAAAACTTAACATGTCAATACATTCCAAAAATTCCTCCACATTCTCAACTCCTGAGAAACAAATATCAGGTAAGAGCCTAAAATTGGATCAGACTCCCATTTCTGGGTTAAGGGAAATATGTCCATTGGACAAAACCGTTGGGTGCCATTGTGGGGGTGGGGTCCTAACTGGGACCCCTCTCCTTCTGTCCAGCGTGTCTCTAGGTGTTGGGGGAAACGAAGCATCACCAACAAACTCCATAATAACAGTTAGATTTATTCAAGCTCTGAACAAACACTTAAACACAATCACAAGTTTAATTATAAGAACCCTAGGAGTGATATCTAAAACGTAGATTAATCTTAATATTCAATCCTAAGTAAACCCGACTACCAGAAATGGATAAGGAGAACAATCACTAATGAACCTCTGACCGAATCTGAGTCTACTATCTTAAATCTTCAATCTAGTAATTTAATCTCAGAAAATACCTATTAAACGTGCGCTAAGTTTGTGAAGTAAATTCTCCAGTGTTCACACTTACTTGACGGCTTCATGGCTCCTTCTCTCTTTACATCTACAAAACCTATATATATATAGACTTTATATAGTCGAACTAATTAACATACATCTATCTCGTGTTTTTCTTGAAAGGCTGTGAATTAGTATAAATGCTAGCCCCAAAGTTTCCCCAAGAGGATTAGTGAAAATATCTCGCGAATCACATATTTAAGCTTTGTCACACATTTAAGCTATTTTTTTTTCAATACACACATTACAATATATTGAAATCAAATATAATCACCAGGATATCATATTTTAATTGCATATTTATGCCAATAGTTAAATGATTAAGCTGAGCAATCTTGTCGTAACAAATGGTATCAATATTTTGCAAAATTATATGTCGAATTTAAAAAATTATTTTCAGTCATGTTTAATTAAAATAGTATTTTAATGTAGAACATACATTGGAAAATAGCATATACAAAATTACAGGCATTATAAGTTTTTGTTTTATGCCTTAACAAATTTTAAATGCGTTTTTCTCAGAATTTCAGTTTTGAAGGTATAAAAGTTTTAATCCCTAAGGATGTTCTTTCTCTGTCATCACAGAGCCGTGAATTTTTTTTTGTATATTCTCCCAAACTTATGTTCTGTAAAATTAAGTGTGGATTTAAAACTAGCTATATTTTTAAATAATGTTTAAGCTACTATTCAAAAAAAATTTGTGTTTTTTCCAGGTTTTTTTAGAAAAATTATTAAAAATCAACAAGGGAATAGATTTTCAAATCCATACTAACATTTCTTTGCAATAATCTAGAAACATAAATAACTTTAAAATACTAAACATTTTTAAAAATTGAACGTTTTAAAAAATAAAAAGTAACATTTTCAAAAATAATTGACAACTAGTTTTTCATGTAATTGAAAAAATAAAATTAAATCAAAACATCTGTCCCACTTGTCTATAAAAATAGATATTGCAACATTTTTCATTAGGTATATGTTATGAAACTGTTTAAATCCAAATGTGTGTGTTGAAAATTTAACTATTAGCTCAATTACTTTCATAGCTATCAAAATGTTTTTTAATTATATGTGGGCTAATTGTGTGTGGGCTTATTAGGGCATAAAAAAGGAAAATAAATACTTTTACAACATCAACTTAATAGAAAAAAGTCAGCTCTTTAATTAATTTATTTTTAATGTATTTTGTTTCTTCATGTTAAGCTATTTTTTTTCTATTTATTTACATAAAATTACGCAAACTTTAATAGAAAACATTTATACATAAATGTATAAAATTCAGACTATTGCAGTGTAAATTTATAAACTAAATTTTAAAATGAAACAATATATACCACTGAAAGTATTGAATTCCTTCAAAATCCCTCCATTTAAATCACACTGTTGGTGAACATGAACATTTTTTAAATGCCTTTTCAAACAGAAAGCGCGCGCGAGTGAAGACTAGATCACAAAATGAGCAGATTAAGTTTCTGGTATGTACATTCATTTCAGTCTCCATTTAAGAAAACAATTAGTACAAAAAAGTTGATACAGAAAATTAAAAAACAAATTAACTAATTAAAATAACAAGAAAGATAATAAAACAATTAACACATGAAGCAAAAAATAACAAAAATCCAAAAGTAAAAATTATCCAAAATGTAAATAAAATGCAATAAGAACTTCAGCAAAAATCATTCGACTAATACAGCAATACAAAAATAGTATAGGATAATTCAATTATTTTAGTTTCCATATTACATAACAGATGACGCTAGCATTGTATTAAAATCTATCTGGGTTCATATAGCGTTGTCTCGATCCACTCCGCTTTTGAGTACTTCACATACTCAAAATGGCTCCGATGCGCACGTACTCAAATTTGAGAATCGCACATACTCATTTTGGATAACAAGTACATACTCAAAATGGAGGCTTCACTTACTCATTTTTGAATCAGTTACAGAATCAAACATTTGAGAATGAAAGAACAAAATGAGTATGTAATGCACTCATTTTTGAGTTTGGTGTTGCTGTTTTAAATTTCAAAATGAGTATGTAAGAAATCCTTTTACAGTTTGTGTGTGTGTGTGTGTGTGTGTGTGTGTGTGTGTGTGTGTGTGTGTGTGTGTGTGTGTGTGTGATGTGTGTTGTGTGTGTGTGTGTGTGTGTGTGTGTGTGTGTGTGTGTGTGTGTGTGTGTGTGTGTGTGTGTGTGTGTGCTGCTGTTTTAAATTTGAACATGAGTATGTAATGCAATCATTTTTGAAGTTGTTGATGCATCAAATATGAGTTTAAAACAATAAAATGAGTATGTATAGCATTCATTTTCGATACTATTGTATCTAATATGAATTTTCAACAGAATATGTACTAACCCAAATCTTAAGAGATTTTAAAAAGTGATATCAAAGTTTGATTAGTTGTAAATTTCACTTTCCCCTCTTACGTATTATTTTACTTTCATTTTGAGAAATTTTACCACTTACCTTCGAAATCAAAATTCTTTTTACATTATTATGTGTAACAAAAGGTACTCACGTATTATCCGGAAAGTGCCAACGTTAAAGATAACTCGCCAAATTGGCAGTAACGATTTCGCATGTGTCGTAGCGCTGAATTAGCAACCATTTACTTCGTTTTTATATAATGTCACCAATACGGTTGTGATAATACGCAAGTACCAACAAAATGTACTTTTAGAAAAAAAATACAACTATTATTTGATTATAAACTGTATGTTTTCGAACTGATACTGCAAATATAAATCTTTGAAAATTGCAAAAATAAATTCGATGCAATAGTTAAACAAATGTGTACACAATTTGAACTAGTTCCAGAAGCAATTAA